>OX578145.1:143790932-143950932 GCA_951213105.1 Amaurobius ferox
ATATATATACAAAAGTCACAATTAAAAAGTATATATAAATATAAATTAAAAAAATGAAAAAGAAAACACGGCAAAAATGAGAAAAGGCAATAATAATTAGCTCAAGATAAAAGATTAAGATATTGAGAACAATCGATTGATACTACACAAAAAATGGCGGTTAGTTCGAAATTGTATTCTCATCAGGACAGCCATACAATTCGAATTAAAACCGATAAAATAGCCAGTTTCTGACAATGGCGATAGTATTTAACTATAGACACCATTGGAACTGTCTACAGGCTAGTGGAAGGAGAAAAATAAATCAATTGAATTACAAATCAGAAAAATAATATCTCCTCGAACAGAAATATGAATTCACAAGCATTGTTACCACGTGTAAGTTGAATAAGCGACTGAGCATTTCACCTCACTTCGTCAATGCGAGTGGGCACCGGAATGAATACATTTTAACGAAACATAATTTGTATGGGGACTTTCAAAAATAGTAATCAGTATAGGACTTAGGACAAATGGAAATTAATCTTTCGAAAATAGTAAACAGTATTAGACTCAGGCCAAGTGGTAAGTTAGGTGTATATATATATATATATATATATAATATTAAAACACCGTGAAATACTACATTACAAAATCATCTGAAATCACACTTAAAAGGCGCAAAGCTGCACTAAAAAGAGGATTAAAATATTGTCAAAAAGAAAAGAGGTATGGATGGAAACAATATACCAAAAGATGGCCGGGGGGAGTTGTGACCCCCTCACCCCGGTTAAGCATGCTTTACGTCGCGACAACACTCCCGGAGAGCCGGTACATTGCAAAAAGGAATACGAATGTATCAAATTGTAAGATGTAAATATACATCATACAGAAACAAATATAAGATATAATTGTCGAGATCCAGCCCTATCGAAATTCATCTACAGTAAATGTTTGAAATATGTTAAAAAGTGTGTGAATAATGTTTGAAACATGTTCACAAGTACAAATTAACAAAATTACAAAGCTTCCACTTAAAGAAGAATTTAAATATTGACACATAATAGAACAATAATAACAAAGTCTATTTCTAAAACCATATACCTGAATGACAAACAATAGCATATTACATGCAGATGTACATCCCATATTGTGTCATACAAGACCATGCAAATTTGCTATAACGTATTATACATTATACCCTATTCAAGAGGTCCCATATCAGTTATCACACGCTTTACCTGTGACAATCCAGTATGTATATTGCCAACAGTTTTATTTAAATATAAACGGTAACTTTCGGTTACAGTTATTTTATAAAACTTGTAGATAATGTCACTTAAAAAATTCTTGGGAAAACCCTGTGAGATGGTGTTTTGTCGGAAACGATAATCGCATAAATATCGATCTTCCATTTTACTGTTTATTCTTTGACTACGTATTAATTGTCCCAGTATAATATTTCTAAAAACATTTTTGTGCATACACGAGTTCCAGTTTATGATATAATTGATTTTGAAGTGGAAGTCGTTGCGTTTATCGTACAAACAGAAACCAGTAGAACCTCCTGGTTGCTTGTATATCGTTATATCCAGAAAATTAAGACTTTTGTTGACATTATATGGAGTTTCAGTTAGTTTTAAATGTTGTGGATAGAAAGTAAAATCCATCTGATATTCTTCACATGGATATGCTACCAAAATGTCATCAACGTAGCGAATGAACAGAATTTCGTTTAATATATGTGTTCCATCTTCATATTTATTCAGATATATATCAGCAAGTATTGATGAACAACCACCCCCCATGGGTATTCCATGTAATTGTTTAAAATAAGATGTACCATCAAACAGTACAGTTTCGAACAAAACCATTTCCACCAATGTTTTAAATTTATATTTGTCAATAATCGACTGCAGATTGTATTTTTCGTATATCTCCATGACAATAAGGTATAAGTCCTTGATGTTTATATTTGAAAACAAATCATTAAAATCAAAACTTTTATAATACAAATTTTCATTAATTACATTTATTTTTTTAATAGCTTCTATACTATTACTAATAAAATATGCACCCTTATTTTTAATCTTAATCATTACTATTTTTAAAATAGATAAGAGTTTTTTGTTAGCTGTTGTCAAATATGATTGAAAACCATTAGTAATGGGACGAAATTTAACAGGATCTTTATGAAGTTTAGGTATTAAAGTAATATACGGAAAACGGATTTGCCCCATTCTGTATTCCAATTTAATGTATTTTGATTTAATGCGATTCTCAATTTCTGACTTAGATTGCTGTAAAGGTAGGTATACGCATGGATCGTGATAACTTTTGTATAATAACTGTTTATAAAGTAAAACACAAGTAAATGCATAATTTGTCGTTACCTTGTCGACGTATGTTATTACAAATTTTTTGTGTAAAGATGACAATGCATCTTTGCTATATCTATGTATTATAGTAGGGGTTACAGCATTATGATATTTTAACTTAAATGTCTTCCGAATAGCACAACTCCATTCTTCGAAGGTTTCAATAGGGATACTGTATTTCACTGCCATTTTATAAACAAATGCATTGATATTAGTTTCAAAAGATTTGTCTATCGATCGATAGTCATGCATTCTGTATTTAGTACCTAGTTCAAATATAGGTTTAAGTATTGATCCGGACAGTATTTCCAAGTCTCCTGTGATTACGTGACCAAATTTTTCGTTAACATAAGGTGTATACCGCTGACAATCACATTCAATAACGTTATCTTTAATACCTTTGCATACAGTATTATAATTAAAAAGAACGATGTTTAAAATCAATTTCAGAACAGTATTTCCACAGATCCACAAGATAACGTTTTCTAATACCATAAGTGAAGTTTTTAATCCATGAATGTGGAACATCGTTCATTTCTGTAATATTTTTTACAAAAGACACGAGTTCAGTAATAGCATCATTAAGTTTCAGCTTTATCTTTCTTCCAGCCCTTTTATGACGTCTAGAAATACCATTTCTCACTGTATTGTCATAATTCTCTATTACAACTGAAGAAACAGGATTTTGTATATATTCAAAGTTGTATTTCACGTTATATAACATAGAATTTAATCCATATGGATAAATAGTATTATGTTTTTGTATATAATAATTTTCCCACCAAAGGCGATCTTTCAAGTCTACTACTATATCCATAATAGTAACCTGCATGGCTTCAACACCATGTACGCCAAAATGCCTTATTTCAATTGATGTCTCATTGGCAGGATTTTTTTGAAATTTATAAATTTGACTGCGATGCAAGTTGACTCTAATATTGAGACTATTTTTGGTCTGTCCTATGTACTGAGATCCACATTTAGTACATTTAATACAATATACGCTGTTGTATACCTTACAAAATACGTAATAATTACGATCATTGCTCATTATTTGGGGGTCTGCCATTGGGCATAATTTACATAGTGAAGAACTACATCTTCTATATTTGAAAACAAATTGATTATGTATTTTTGCAATTTTGCAATCTTTATTCTGATCACACGAATTTACGATTTTTTTGTATTTCTCACTCAGAGATGATAAAGGCTTAAAATATCTGTCGATTGTATTTTCCACAGGATTACTGTATGACGATTGGCTAGTTCCCCCACAACTAGTCAACCGAGCTATCGTTGCACAAGCCCCGACATTGCCAGTCGCTATATTTTTCTTTTTAGACATTTCATATATAATATATGGGAATTTTATTTTAATTCCAAAAGCCCAAAGGAATATAACAAAAGCATGTATACTGTATAAGAGCACATTGAACACCCGTATTGTATAAGCACTATCTCAACATCACACAAACACACCTTATCGGTCGATCGCTTTACATTATCCACCCATATCCCCCAAGTGAGAAATAGTTTTTTACTATCTATTAATTTTTTTGTTTTATATTATTTTATTATGATTTTTATTATAAGAGTTTATTTATTTTTTATTTTTTATTTTATTTTATAATGTACATGACAAGTTGCTGAATATAACAATACACACGATCACATAAGCAATGCACCCAAACTATCCCGAAGTCGCCGCTTCACCATGCGAGCTCACCGTGGCGAGGTATCACAAACACCCTAATATCTATGTGAGATGTTTAATATTAAATAAATACTATTAAAAATTACTATTATAATACTATTAAGAAACATAAAAATATGTGAAGAATTGAAGTTCGTAAGCGCATTGCTGCA
The DNA here is from genome assembly GCA_951213105.1 of Amaurobius ferox. NCBI lineage: Eukaryota > Metazoa > Arthropoda > Arachnida > Araneae > Amaurobiidae > Amaurobius > Amaurobius ferox. Next base: position 143,795,156 of record OX578145.1, read on the forward strand.
TTACATGAACATCAATGATATAATATTAAAACACCGTGAAATACTACATTACAAAATCATCTGAAATCACACTTATCACCACTTCCTGCTATTTTTATTGATCTTATAAAATTACGTGCCAAAAGATTAAATATTTCTTTACAAGATAATAAAACTATTAAAGTAAATCAAGAATATCTAATAATTACATACAAAAATAAAAAATTCGATAATGTAAATTTTTCAAATATTTTAAGTAAAAATCAATTTAAATTACCTGTCAATATTAATATAAAAATTGCATATAAATATGCTAAACCTCTTTGTAGAAGACTTTTTAATTATAATACTGTATGCAAAGGTATTAAAGATAACGTTATTGAATGTGATTGTCAGCGGTATACACCTTATGTTAACGAAAAATTTGGTCACGTAATCACAGGAGACTTAAACCTATATTTGAACTAGGTACTAAATACAGAATGCATGACTATCGATCGATAGACAAATCTTTTGAAACTAATATCAATGCATTTGTTTATAAAATGGCAGTGAAATACAGTATCCCTATTGAAACCTTCGAAGAATGGAGTTGTGCTATTCGGAAGACATTTAAGTTAAAATATCATAATGCTGTAACCCCTACTATAATACATAGATATAGCAAAGATGCATTGTCATCTTTACACAAAAAATTTGTAATAACATACGTCGACAAGGTAACGACAAATTATGCATTTACTTGTGTTTTACTTTATAAACAGTTATTATACAAAAGTTATCACGATCCATGCGTATACCTACCTTTACAGCAATCTAAGTCAGAAATTGAGAATCGCATTAAATCAAAATACATTAAATTGGGATACAGAATGGGGCAAATCCGTTTTCCGTATATTACTTTAATACCTAAACTTCATAAAGATCCTGTTAAATTTCGTCCCATTACTAATGGTTTTCAATCATATTTGACAACAGCTAACAAAAAACTCTTATCTATTTTAAAAATAGTAATGATTAAGATTAAAAATAAGGGTGCATATTTTATTAGTAATAGTATAGAAGCTATTAAAAAAATAAATGTAATTAATGAAAATTTGTATTATAAAAGTTTTGATTTTAATGATTTGTTTTCAAATATAAACATCAAGGACTTATACCTTATTGTCATGGAGATATACGAAAAATACAATCTGCAGTCGATTATTGACAAATATAAATTTAAAACATTGGTGGAAATGGTTTTGTTCGAAACTGTACTGTTTGATGGTACATCTTATTTTAAACAATTACATGGAATACCCATGGGGGGTGGTTGTTCATCAATACTTGCTGATATATATCTGAATAAATATGAAGATGGAACACATATATTAAACGAAATTCTGTTCATTCGCTACGTTGATGACATTTTGGTAGCATATCCATGTGAAGAATATCAGATGGATTTTACTTTCTATCCACAACATTTAAAACTAACTGAAACTCCATATAATGTCAACAAAAGTCTTAATTTTCTGGATATAACGATATACAAGCAACCAGGAGGTTCTACTGGTTTCTGTTTGTACGATAAACGCAACGACTTCCACTTCAAAATCAATTATATCATAAACTGGAACTCGTGTATGCACAAAAATGTTTTTAGAAATATTATACTGGGACAATTAATACGTAGTCAAAGAATAAACAGTAAAATGGAAGATCGATATTTATGCGATTATCGTTTCCGACAAAACACCATCTCACAGGGTTTTCCCAAGAATTTTTTAAGTGACATTATCTACAAGTTTTATAAAATAACTGTAACCGAAAGTTACCGTTTATATTTAAATAAAACTGTTGGCAATATACATACTGGATTGTCACAGGTAAAGCGTGTGATAACTGATATGGGACCTCTTGAATAGGGTATAATGTATAATACGTTATAGCAAATTTGCATGGTCTTGTATGACACAATATGGGATGTACATCTGCATGTAATATGCTATTGTTTGTCATTCAGGTATATGGTTTTAGAAATAGACTTTGTTATTATTGTTCTATTATGTGTCAATATTTAAATTCTTCTTTAAGTGGAAGCTTTGTAATTTTGTTAATTTGTACTTGTGAACATGTTTCAAACATTATTCACACACTTTTTAACATATTTCAAACATTTACTGTAGATGAATTTCGATAGGGCTGGATCTCGACAATTATATCTTATATTTGTTTCTGTATGATGTATATTTACATCTTACAATTTGATACATTCGTATTCCTTTTTGCAATGTACCGGCTCTCCGGGAGTGTTGTCGCGACGTAAAGCATGCTTAACCGGGGTGAGGGGGTCACAACTCCCCCCGGCCATCTTTTGGTATATTGTTTCCATCCATACCTCTTTTCTTTTTGACAATATATATATATATATATATATATATATATATATATATATATATAAACTAATTTAATGCTCTTAATTTGAAATACAGTATGTTTTACTATTCGTAGAAAAGGTACGCTTTGCTAGGGGATGGTATATTAATTATGTTTAGATAAGGGGTCGTTTAGACAAGGGAGATAGACGAGATGTTTAGATAAGGGAGTGTTTTGGCAATGTATGTATGTCTATCCATCCTACTTGGCGACAAATTCGGCGACATTTGGATACATAGATTGATAGATTGTAGTGTCCTAAAGCTGATGTCTGGATACTTAATTTTAAAGTGACACAACTAAGACATCGGGAATTAATCAGAGTAGCCTCTAACGGCAGAGGCAAGCACACAGAGACATAGAATTTAAAATCCAACTTTTTTTTAATAGAAATAAACCAATACAGCGACTGGCTGTTTAACTAAAGGTGTTTGTTCACAATTAACAGACAAGATATTGTACGAGACAATTAAGTAAATGAATATAAAAACAGACATACTGCGCTTGGTGATATACAGGGTGTCCAAAAAAGATTGAAACTCGCATTAATTCTATTTTTACCTGTTGGAGATAAGTGAGCAATGTAAATTACAAAAATATTGAAAGTAAGGTAGGAAATAAGACTACGTTAATAAAATAGTCCCCCCATTCAGTTTTAAAAAGTTATACTTTTTAACACTTTACAACAAAGTTGAAAAGTGTTTATGACTTTGTTCATTCTATCTGCCTGTCTGTCTGTCCGTTAGCACGATAACTGCCGTAAAATGACTTAATTAAAATGAAATTTTAGTATGTTGTTAAGACGGTCTGTAGGACCTATGTGAATATAATTGAATAACATCACCTAATTAGTTTTGGATTGAACCCGGGTTGAAAAAATGAAATACATTGAGCACTATGGTACCTAATTTTTCAAAACATTTTTAAGCGGATTTAAAATTCACAAACTGCTTCGAAAATTTTAGGTAATATTCAAATTGTTCCATAAAATATATAAAAAAATTCAGCGAAATACATTCAGTAGTGTTTTAAATAAAAAATAAAATAATAATAATAACACCTCTTATATGAAGCGATCACGTGACCATGATATGAAAAGATCACTTGACCCACCTCAAAATGATATATGGCATCCATCATGTCTCAAAATCGTGATTTTTAAAGTTCTTTTTAATTCATATTGAGTGTTGTATGCGTCCTAAAACCACTTTTTTTTTACTTAAATTCTGTGCATCTACACACTGAAACAACGCAATTACAATATATTTGAGTTTAAATGCTTATACAAATTGGATTATTTCTACAACGAAGCCTATTTCTCACCTATGTAAAATGTAAACAGCAAATATGTAGAATGAGTTGTATTAAGTTGTATTAGAGTTGCTGTATTTCTTTAACACAAAATCATTTATTTCATGGAGTCTGTATAGCTGATATGTATAAAATATGCATTGATTTTACAAAGAGAAGGACGATTTTTTTCGATGAAATTTCACGCATAGAGTTTAATTACTTGTAGCTCCATGGTCTTAATTTTAAAATAAAATAAATTATTATAGTATTGTGATGAATGGCATGAATGGGAAATTATTTATGAATGAAATGATGTTTTTATAGAGAGATCCAAGCGTGTTATTTTTTCTATGGCGGCATTTGAATGAATTTCAGTTGTTTTCGATGAAATTTTCAAATATAATAAATTACTGTAGTATTATGATAATTCCAAAATTATTACTGAGAAATGTATCACATTTTAGAGATGTTTAAACCAGGCAATGTATATTTCCATGCCGTCATTTGAATGAAGTTCATTTTTTTCGATGAAGGTTTAAGCTTTCAAATATAATACATTAATGTAGTATTGTGATAAGTTTTAAATTATTACCGAGGAATGTATTGCATTTTAGGCATGTTTAAATAAAATTGCATTGAAGTTGGAAGGTGTTTCATAATCAATGCTTTAAGCATGATTGATCTTTCTTGTTAAATTTTTATACGAACCCTTAGACAAATTTGGTCAATTAGAAAAATTTTATTTTTAATGCAACAAGATCATTAAAAGAAACCGCATACCTGTATCTTTCAAATTGAGCGAGTTATATTTAATTGAATATTGAACATTGTGAATGGGGATCATATCGCAAATTATAAATGTAAATTTGTGACATATCACAAAAAAGATAAAACTGGATGATAATACATAGGATACCCAACCGCATAGTGAGTACCACTGCTTTATATGATTTATATCTATGTAATGCTTTATTTAGATGCATTTGTGATAAAAAGTTTTGACATATATTACCGTATTTTTGAGCTAAACGATTTCCATCGTCAATTTGTTTGTGATCCCTATTTTCACTGATGAAACAGCCTTTCACATGGCACGGAAAAGTGGCATAAGTCAGATTTTTCTTTTCTTTTATCGCAATTCAGGTGATTTTAAAGATACAAATATGCTGTTTTTGTTAATGATCTTGTTGCTTTAAAAATAAAAGTTTTCTGATTGACCAAATTTGCTTAAGGCGGTCGTATAAAAATTTAAAAAGTGTAACTTTTTAAAATTAATGGAAGGACTATTTCATTTACGTAGTCTTATTTCTTTTCTTTTCTTCAACATTTTTGCAATTGACATTGCCCTCTTGTATACTACTAACTTCGTGTGCTCTCACTTAACTAATACGGAAGGTCATTCTTACACATTTTCAGTAAGCTTTGGGGGATCCACTGTCGCATACTCCTATCGTCACTTTGGCACTGTTCATTCTTCTCCCGACTGCCGGTCACAAGTTCAGGTCGTGATTTAAAGCTTGCGTTTGCAAAAGGGAATGAGAATCATAGCCTAAACACGAACCGAAAGCTTTATAACTTGCTTTATAATTTTTTTAAACTTATTAGCCTGCTCTCTGATTAGTCTATAAAACCGCACAATTAACATGTTGTTAGTACTAAATAAATTATACTTAGAACGTAAGCTGAGGGAAATCATAACCAAAGACGTCGCAAATGACCTCGTAAGATTTTTTCCCTTATATTTAAAGAGTTTGCTAATTGCAATACCTATGTGCATGCATTTTAACATTTTAAATTGTGACAATATTTCTTTTAATCAAATGACCAGTCACTTGACTTCCATCATTCGCCTTTGTCAGCGGCCAGAACGTGAACCATTTATCCGCCCTAGGACGTTGCCCCAGGCGCACCAGATGGGGGCGAAACACACTGCGCCCACAACAGAAACATCCATGCCTTACGTGGGACTCGAACCCACAGCGAGCGATTGCTGTGAAACGCTCGCCTTGACCACTAGACCACTTCGTCGGCAAATTGTCACAATATAAATTTATAAATTATTGATTACAGTCCTATAATCAATATTCATCTATCTTGTACATGATAATTGAGATTAAAGTAAACCCACAGTTTAATTCTTTAAAATTTTCATTTCTCCCCTTTTCTCTAATATGTACTCCATGGAATATCCATATTTGATTTATTCATATGTGTTTATTACAGGGTATAAAACATATAAATGTCAAATTGGAATAACACCAGCTTTAACCATCATAATTCAACCTTAATGCATTACATAATTATTCTGAGTCCAAGACGTTTTATTTTTATCAGAAAACGTTATTTCATATAGCTTAAAAACACTTTCAGAATTCTACACCACCCCGTAATGTTCTACTACGGCAAAACGAATTGCCTACATTCAAAATAGTTAGTCAAAATGCTTCCAAACTTTGGCGCAGAAATATTCCCTCCATTAAAGTCGTAAAATTACATTCTCGACATATATATTATAACCATTCTACGTATCATTTTAAACATTAGACTGCAATAAAATAAAAGGGAAAAAAACGTAGTTCATAGATAAAACGAAAGCGATATGGGAAAAGGAAAAACAACTTCCGATAAACCTACATTTAACCAATTCACTCATAAAAATAAATAAAATGTGTCCTAAACATATATAAGCCGATATCTAATAACTTAAAGGCGTAACGTCGTGAAGTAGCAATCTTCTGTTGACCCCCAATCTCTTATCTCTACCCCCTAAAAAAAGCTTTTCCGTATCTCATTCCGTACCCTCCTACAACTTCAGATTTCATTTTCTCCCTCTCCCCTGTTTAGAACAATCTATGGTTCAGGATTGTTTGTGTTTTTTTTCTCACTCCCCTCCCCCCCTCTATGGAATACGATAAAAACAAAAGAGAAAAGAAATTTATTATGGAGCCATCATAGGGTAACAATTGGAGTGTACACATAATTTTAGGCAGAACTATTAGGCATTTTTGTTCTCTTTAGCATATTTATTCGAACAGTCACATGAATTTGAGGAAAAACCAGAAGTGATTCCAAAATCGAAAATGTAAATCCTTATTAAACCTCCTCCTACCCTTCTGAAATTCGAAGATGAATCCATATCAGTCACGATCTGAGCCCTATATAGATAATCTTAAGAAACAAATGTTGCAAGGAAAGTTTTGCACCGAAAATGAAAAAAAAGGAATTGAAAATCTTTAGTAAACTTTCTCCCTACCTCCTTAGGAATTTAATGCTGAATTTCTATCAATCATCATTTAAGCTCTATAGACAATCTTGAAAAATATCGTTTCAAGACAATTTTTTAGACTGAAAGGGGTATGGCGATATTCTTCTAACGATTTGCATAAAGCCTCCAGATCAAGTGGTTAGCATAAAACTCTCCACAGCTTCTTGATCTCCAGAGACTCTCTGCTTTACATGTGATGCATGCGCAACGCCTATGCACTGGCTCATAAAAGCCAGCCCCAGAACATTCTTATCATCGATAAGGACATTCATATTTCGGATGCTACCTGCACGAACGTTATGATATAGCATGTTTCTTAACAGGAAATATTTTTTTTTATTTTATATGATTTTTTGATAATTTTCTTTAAAAAATGTGCAATATCCCGAGAACGGTTCATGCTAGCATTCTAAAATTTATGTCAATCGTTTTCTAATAAAAAATTACATAAAAAATGTCTATTTGCGTGACTTTATTAAAGGTTTCGATTTTTTTTAAATTTCACTCGAAAATTTAGGGGGGTTCTGAACACTCGATTGCGAATTGTATATAAAAACAATAGGCTTCCAGTATTCAGGGATTGTAATTTTTGTACCACATTTCGTTCTAAAAGGTTCATTCATTCGTCAGTTATCGTCCCCACAGACTCACTGTCTCACACACACACGCACAAACACACATACTTTCACACACAAGCAAAGGCATCACCTCAAAAATGTTCGATTCGTGATTAGGGATGCTTGAAACGTGCTCTCCCGTCGAAAACTCGAATTCGAATTTTCGACCCCGTCACAATACTTTCCTTATACATTATTGCATATAAGGAAAGTAATATATACAAAAACAGTATATTCTATGTTATTTACACTTGGCGATATTTCACTAAATGAGTTCGCCAAATGCATCGCCAAGCGTCACAGACAATTGGAGACAGGATCTTTTCTTATAAATAATTATCTACGAATTGCTAACTGTCAAAATTCAAAACTGTTTCCTAAATGCTCTCTCTTGAACGAAACAAACTAGATTCACAAGAATTATGCCAATTAATGTATCGCATACTACTACATTTGAAAATTGAACATATTTTACAATACATAATAGTCAGTAATTGTTTATAATGTGATGCAAGTTTTATGATAAATGTATTTGAAAAAAATGTGCAATATTTCAAGAAAGGTTCATGCTAACGTTCTGAAGTTTATGTCAGTCATTTCCTAATGACAAATAGCATAAGAAATGATCACCTACGTAACATTATTGAAAATTATGAATGTTTAATGATTTTGTAAATGTTCATTAAAAGATGTGGGGTTTTTTAAGTTCACCGATAGGGGTACGACAATCACTTTTAATCCATCGGACATGGTCGGTTCACTATAGATAAATATAACATGCATGTACTCATGGACATTTCATGACAAAGTTGTTGGGGTGTTTAAGGATTTTCCCTGTAACCTTGCATAAATAAAAATAAAAAAAAGACTTGAGATTTGTTTCATTCTTGTCAGAAAATGCTTTCTAATTAAGACGTCAGAATTATTTTTGAGAACTACTTAATCCCGTAACTATCTACTCTAGATCATCATAACACATTGCAGCCATGTATACTCAAAACACATTCCAGAGCATAAATATTACCACAGTTAAAAATTGTAAAACCACAATCTGAGCATACATATTTTAATTATTTTATTCTAACAATTATATCGTTTTAAACATCCGTTATTGAGGAGTAAACAAAATAAAACACGCATTTTATACCTAGATAAAATGGGTAGTAATATAAAAAGAGAAAGACAACATCCAAGAAACATAAATTTGACGATTCATGTCATAAAAATAAATAAAATATGTCCTTCAACCTACTTAAAACTATAGCTAAAGACTTCAAATGAGCGATATCTTGAAGTAGAAAAATTTTGCTCAACCTCAATCTCTTATCTTCTCCACCCCACCCTCCTTCTTTAAAAATATTTACATTATCCCATCGCCCAACTCCTACAATTTCATTTTCTCCCGCTCCTCCCTTTTAGGGCAATCTATGGTTTAGGATTGTTTTCTTATTCTTCCTCTGTGTGGTAAAGGCTGAAAAAGAGAAGAGACACGAAGCTTATGAAGAAGTCTTTATATGGTTCCAAATGGTGTGTACTCTTCATAACAATTAAACATTTTTATTTTCTTTTGCCTACTTATTTCGTGCAGCCAAACGAATATTTGGAAAAACTGGAAGTGACACCTTCAGAATCGGAAATAGAAAATTTTAATGAACAATCTGCCCCCTTTGAAATTCAATACTAAATCCACATCAGTCATCACCAAAGCTCTATCTCTAACTAATTCTGAAAATAGATGTTTCAAGAAAATTTTTTGAACTGGGATTGATAAACCGGAAAAGGAAGTCTTTAGAAAACTATCTACTTCTTCCGTTATTTAATGCTGAATTAATATCTATCATCATATAAAATAGATGTTTTATAACATGTTTTAAAACTGGAAATGGAAATTCTTAGTGAATCCCCTCCTCCCATTATTTCCGCAAATTGATGCTAAATCAAAGTCATTCCTCTTCTAATTAACAAACACAAAAGTCCATTCCTCTTTTGGACTTCGGGTTTGTTAGTTTTCTTACGCTGACGAAGGAGATTCAATGTATGCTCAAAACAGCTGCATTTACCTCATCTATATTGATGTCTGAACATATGTTACTCATGTTTCCTGAAATACCTTGGCCATACATGTTATTAACATAAATGTTTTTAATGTGAATTAACACTACTTATATTGATGTCTAAAAATATTTTACTCGTGTTTCCTGAAATATCTCAACGATAGATGCGATTGATATAAAAGTGTTTAATGTGAATTAACACCATCTATATTGATGGCCAAAAGGTATGTTGCTCATGTTTTTTACTGAATACAGTGCAATGTAATGATTTGAAAGTCAACGAAAACATCCAATTCAGTCCTTATTATCGTGTTAATCATGACGAAAACAGTTAAAACTTCATGTTGGAAAAATTCCAAAATCGCTTGAGGCAATAATTCAGGTGACACTGAGATAAGACAAATCTTGTTTTTGCAATTTAAATGTCAAATTTGTCATTGAGGTCGGTATTTCATGTCGGTATTTGAAGTTGGTATTTCAAGTTTGTCATTGAAGTTGGTATTTCTATTTCGAGAGGCTCCAGTGGATAAAATAACATTTGTTTAAACTGCTGGTTTTGAAGACATTGTTATCAGTGCAAAGGCAAATTAAAATTCAAACAATAAAGAATATCCCCATATATTCAAAACTATTTTATCTCTTAATTTTCGTTTGTCTCCATGTATTTTCCGCCTATACAATGAGGAACTACTTATACTTATGGAAAACTAATTTAAAAATAATCAAAAGTGCGTATACTAAACACTACATTTTCCCCTCTGTATCAAACGAAAGCAAGTGGGAACTTTGCTAACTTTAGTGCTACCTAGATATAATTTTCAATGAGTTATGATATTTCCAAGCTTTTCATCTATAGATGATTTATTTTTCTCTCTCTAACTCTATTGAATAAATGCTAGTATATTGACTGTATGTAAAATATGTAGAAAATATAACTATAGTCATCTCACGATCAATTGTGACAATTTAGAATTAAAAGCAACGTCGAATTTTTATGTGTTTCCCATTTATCAGAAAAAAAAATTTCTCTCTTAACACGAAAACCCGTTTCAAAATACATCTCCTGAAAACTCTTTTTCTTGAGTCTTCCTCCTTAATATCTTAGCCTATCGCATTTTACACACTCTTAATAGTTACTGAAAAACACTTTCGAACTTCAATGCGTAAACATTCGTGCCATTAGAGTCATAAAATATTTTGAAAATGAAGACATCTAACCATTCAACATATCATTCCAAGCATGTTTGATGCTAAAAGAATAAAAAAAAAGCATCTGGGTCCCATTCCTAGATAAAACTGGAAGCGATTTAAAAAAGAAAAACAACTTCCGACAAGCATATATTTAACCAATAGCCTCATAAAAATAGATAAATTGTGTCCCTCAACCTAAATAAAACGAAATCAAATAACTTAAAAGGTGCGATGCTGTGAAGTAGCAATCTTCTGCCAGCCCCCGCTATCTCTTATCTCCTGAGTCCCCCCCCCCCTATAATACTTTCCTCTTATCTTGTTCGGCACCCCTACAATTTCATTTTTTTCAGTCTCTGCTCACGATTGTTTCTTCTTGTCCCCCCCCCCCTCAATCGCGCTTATGTCAAAATGAGAGGGGAATGATTTCTGTGTAGTTCCCTGTGTCTCAGTAGGTTGAATTTTTAATACCTATTTGTTCCCTTTTTTTTCTTCAAATGTTTCCCAAATTGAACTGCAGGAAACTTTCGTAAATTCGGAATTTAACCATTCAGCACGTCTGGTAGTCCGGCATGTCTCCCTAATGACATTCGAATCCTTTTGATTGTATTCGGAAATGCTTGTGAGCTCGTGTCATTATGCAGATTTATATTTAATAAAATCCACCTTATAATTTTTAAATTAATTTAAATATTTTTTTCTCATACTGCATAGTGCACTTTAGTTTGTTTAACGTTTAAGGCAAATAAATATGTTGTTGTCCAATATTTTGTTTTAAATTAATATTGTTCTCTTTTCATCTAATTTTAATTTGACATCCGATAATCCTTGAAATTTTGTAAACCGGCTCCGCTAAAATTTCGAAGTACCAAATTATATGAAGTTTACCGCATATACACGGTGATCACAATTAAAGTATCTCCGTCCCAATCCTTATGTTGACTGATCTAGCAGACCAATTCAACTATATTTATCAAAAATATACTCTAAACATATGTAGAAAGGATTTTATCAACAAATACTGGTTTCAGTAATTTCCGCCAGTTGTCAATTTAACTCTGCGAGTGAAAAAAAATGATAAAATTGGTATATCTCAAGCAAGTTTCAAAGATGGGCTGGAAGATATCAAGTGGAACTTTTATCAATTCTACCATGCAAATATACCTATTACTTAATGAAGGCAAAGACACTCCCATTGCAGATAAGTGTTCTTGGACCAATACCGCTCTTATTATACACTCATCAGTATGGAATTACCGTTAACTGCAACGACAACCTGCAATTTTGCGAACTTCTATGAGAACTAATAATTTCAGTCCTTCAATGTAGCCGGAATAAAATTCGGTTGCAATTTAGTTTGGACTACATGATGCTTGAAAAGTCAAGTTCAAAATCCCATGCACCCGTCAGAAAGGGATGTTCCCCAAAATAAGAACATTTCTTATCTTTCTTTACAATATTACCTATCATCACAATCCTTTTGCGAGGACACCCTTTTCTAGCGGATTGTTGTGATTTTAATACCAATTACTTGTAAGTAAGAACTCAAAATTCATTGAAAGAATAATTGATATGTAAGACAGAACAAATTGTTTGTCACAAGCGATTTCTGGACAAGCCACACAAGTAGAAATGGCTGTTGGAATACTGAAGTTGAGGATACTGAGTAGAAGCCTCGCAGGATACTAAATCAGTGAAACTATATTTCCAGTGCAGACATCAGTTTTGCTGGTTAATAGAATGTCGAAAATTAAGACAAATGATTAAAAGTCTAGGTAAAATGTTTGCGACGTGTGTAATTCGGTTGTAAGCAGTTTATTCCATTAAATGATATTTTATAGAAGAGTTTGAATGAAATATAATGAAAATCGCATATAATAAAGGTTTGTAAAATGTATTTGTTCTATCGAATATACGCAATACCCATACGAATGAATAACATTTTATAAAGTATAAAATTGACTTGATTATTAATTAGACGCAATAAAGTGGAATTCGGATAGATGTCTAGTGACTGACAGGCAATAAACTGAATTCTGCTTCTCTGCCTAACATATACCTAAGCAGAACATTTTATTGCTCCAATGTCAGACCCACTCTGGGTATTAACCTTAAAATTCAAGAGAACAAAACAACAAGAGTGAACATGTAAGTACTTGTTTTAACATAACATTAACAATTTTTTCCGAATGTATGTAACTTATAAATTCAAACTTATACAACGAAAAGTACATCTATATTTACATCTGAGGTAATGGCTATGTGTAGAATTATTTGCATGTGATTTGTGTGTGTTGTATTTTAACAACATTGGACATAACTTGAGTCCTTATTAGAGTATATAACAATTCTAATAGCGAACGTATATTTTCTAAATATGTGTAACTGGCAATTTTAAATTTAGTGATAAATATTTCTGTTAAGGTCGTTTATGAATGAAAACATTACAAAATTTAAACATTCTGTTTATAGAATGGGATGACCTAAATTAAAATATACCCTTCATATAAAATAAAAGGACTAATGGTTGGGTCTTATAGTAGCAAATGAAAGGTATAGTACTGAATTAGGATGGTTTGGAAACATGGTGTATCATTTTTATGTGATTCGGAAATGCATTTTAAGGAATAGTAGGGGCAAGACATGTCTTGATAGTAGTTTTGCATATTACTTCATATGATATTTATATCATTTAATATGTTTTAGCAAACATATTGCAGTATTTACAAGTTATAGCAGTTAATGGAGTATTTACAAGTTAAAATGGTTGATTTTCGGCAAACTAAATGGAATTTTGTTCTCAAAATGAGACTGTTTCGTATGGATTAAGGTGGTGCAATGATCTATATTACTCAATGTTTCAAATGCAAGACAGCTCTCTACCTAATAGTCGGTAATATACCTACACAAATGACTGAGGTTTTTAGAAAAATAACGTTTCTCTTGAATAATTCGTTCATCATGCTTTGGATGGGTGATGGATAAAATTATGTAAATAGGTGCTCATGTTGCCAGATATCGACCTTTTTGAGAAAAGTTCATATATTACTTTACCCCCCAAAATAACATTAAAGAAAGCCATCTTGAATGCACAATATGAAGATAATAAAAGAGTTTGGAGTGGTGTCTCCTGCATCACAAATAAATCTTACGCCGTGAAGTTCATATTACACTCCCTATGAAACTGTATTAAACTCGGGACTATCATGTTTCCTGTTACTGTGCGCAAGATTCCTCAAATAGAGAAATTTAGTGATGTACAAATCAATGTTTATACTCATGAGAATAAAGAAATTTTCCCTTTATGCATTTCTAAAGGGGAAGATAAAGATTGCATGCATTTACTCCTTATTAGTGATGAGGATAAGCCCATTACACCCTCATCAGAAATATGTCTCGAATCATTGGCAATGTTGGGAAACATAAAGCACATACACATATTTGCTTCCGATGCCTCCACCGTTTTGTAAAAGAAGATGATTTAAGATCATGTTAAATATTGCAAAGACCATTCATCACAAAGAATAAAAAAGTCCTTGAAGAAGATAATATTTTAAAATTTTACTAGCATAGAATATCAGGATCGCATTCCCTACACCATCAATACTGATTTTGGATATCTCATCGAAATAGATTCTTGTAAACCTGATAAAGAAAGCTCTTATACCGACAAATTGGCAATACATAACAATTTTATTGGATCTCAGTTTTGTATTTTAATTTCAACTGAGATTTATTTCAACATTTTCTTCGTCGAAAATTATCAACTTTATTTCTCATTCAACAGCTTCATAAACAGTTTCATTAAATATACAGTTTCATTCATAATAAAAGCAGAAACAAAGCTGGATATTGAAATCTTTTTAACTCTTTTACAGCAATTGTTCCTTCATTTTGAGCTGTAAAGCGCCGGGTATAGAATATCTTCCGTATTGATTTCAATAAATGACCGATTTGAAACACTATGAAACATTTTAAAAATTTAATTGAAAAACAACCCAGTTAAGATGTTGGTGCATAATAATGAATATGGAAATCGAATCTGTTGAATGATGCTTACTTCTGTTTTAATTTTATGCAATCTTTTGGATTAATTTATTGGCAAAATATGCAAGATCTAGAGAGCATTCCCTGCCAGCATTTAAAATTTATACCATTCGTTTTTCAATAAAAATATTACGCCGGAACTGATTTTATTTTAACAGTATTGAATGTCTTAATATTTTAATAATTTTGTCAAAATTCCATTTAAAAATCGGTGCACTATCTCAAGAACAGTTCATGCTAGCGTTGTGAAGTTTGTAACATTCGTTTTTGAAAAAAAAAGTAGGTCAAATAAATTGTTATATATTGAGGTCCTGAATTTTTAAATTGAAGGTCCTCATTTTTTAATATTTTTTTAAATTTCTATAAAAACTGAGAGTTGGGCTAATTTACGCATTCGCTTGTTTTTGAAATCAATAGGGCTTCACTATTCACTGGTTGTAATAATCCTACCCAATGATTTTCAGAATGCTTTATTCATTCGTGAGGTATCGCATTCATAGCCTCACGGGTATATATACACTCACTAACATATATACATAAACACACACACACTAACACACAAATGCGCATACACACATCATCACCTCAAAAATGTTCGATCCATGTTCTGGGCTGTTAGAAACGTACTCTTCTGTTTAAAACTCGATTTATTTATTTTACCTCACCGCAATACTTTCCCTATGTAAAAATGGAAAAGTAATATTCATTAATAATATGTATTTTGGGAAAGTAATACACGGGATAGTCCATTACTATGAAAAGTAAGCTGATCGTTTTATAAAGAAAGATAAACAAAAGAAGTAAATGTTTACTTCAAAAACATTTTGATCTGTAATGGGTTTTATGGGAATTTCTTCTAAACCGTCATCCGTTAAGATTATGGTGAAAGAGAAAATATCGGAGAAAGTACCATTTAAAATCAAATGTGCTGTATAATTCTTTAAAGAACACCGCTGAAACGATGCTGATTTTAAACGAATACTGAATCCTTTTTTTTAAAATCTGAAAAATTCTTAAAATAGTTTACTGGCATTTATGGATACTTATATGCTTTAAAATTTATATGTAACATTTATTTATAATCCTTTATAAAAAAGGTTGAATACGGTAAGATGTTACATTATTTCCTTATAGAATATGTTAATTTACAAGCACGGATGAATAATTCATCAAAACAATACTAAAGTGAAAACAAATAAAGACATTTCAGCTTTCATTTTAACCATTTAAGGATAGAAAATTAAGAATTGCATGCAACCCGTGAATTTCTTCTGCAAAATTTGTTTCTAGAATTCGCCAAATGTCGCCAGTTAATAATATTTCGTCAAATTCGTAGCCATTATCAAACGTCTCAGACCTTTACGTTATAACAATGGATTTTTGTTATGTATTCGTAAAAATACGATGTCACTTTCGTCACATAATTCGATTTCATCCCTGTCATATTTCTTTAAAGATTTACTCTAACCCTCTAAGACGTTTCACGTCAAGAATGTTCCCATAACGTCCGACATTAACATAAAGTATCAACCCATTATTAATCCGTGTAATTAACTTAGAGTAGATTGTATGTAGTACATAATAACCGGCAAAGTTTTAAATACGAGTAATCCAACTAAGTTTTGAATGGTGGTAGCTAAAATGAGGTACAGAAAAATGTCAATGTGCTACCAGATAAAACTAACAGCAGCGTACTAGCAGCAAAATTCAGAAGTTAGTATTCCCTCCTCAAGTCCTGCAGGCTGCCTCGTTGTGGCGGCGAGGGGGTGTCGCTGGGCGGAATGGGTGAAGTACGTCGGGTGTTTACTCCTGGTAGGGTCATTCCTTTATGCCCAGCTAAGGTCTGCAGACATTGGAACTGAGTCAGTCTTCTACCTTTGGTGCTCCAGTCTTTGACCACAGAAGCTGCTTTTTTTCCCCTTCCATGAATAAGTCTCCTTATGATTTTCATGCTGCCTCCGTCATCACACAGTCAAAATCATGCTGCCAGTCTGATGCTGGATTTCTTTATGGTGTATAATGTCATGGACCTGATCTAGCTCTGCTGGTCTTAGGGGATTTGCAACAATAATAGTTAGTATTCCTATCTTGAAAACTATAAACAATACAGAGAAATAGTCTGCAAGTTGTAGATGATCGTCGAATTAGTAAGAAACGACATTTTGTAGAAAGGAATGGTGCAACGTTACTATAAGTGTCTTACGCAAATGGTGACTGTGAAGCTCAGCACGGCTCTTGTAGATAAAACATACGAACAATTTGCAAATGATCTTCAAGCATCAAATGAGCATCGTGCTCTGAGTGTATTTTTTATGGAGTATCGTGCCAAAAAAGATCATGACAGATTGATTATTCGAATGAAAATTACTGCCATATGGTACTACTACACAGCGAATTCGGACAAAAGCTGTGAAAACTGCAAGGCATTATTCTTTGCGACTTCCTACTGCTGCGTATATACTCGTAATGTTGATGATCATGCAAAAGGAAGCTCTTTTCTACATACTAACATGTATTGTGGTAGACGATAAACATAATAAAAGTACTCTACATTAAACTGTAGGCTATGTAAACAGAGCTTTTGCATTCAATGAAATCACGTTTCTACTGATTTGGTGAAACTCTATAATTTTCTGACTGAATTTTTTTCTGCATCTCTCACAGTTTTCGAGGTATGAGTGCTAACTTCCAAATTTTATCGCTAGGGGTGCTGCTGTTACTCTCATCTCGTAGCGCATGATGGTCACTTTACTATACCTTTACCTCACTTTTATAGATTTAGCTACCATCATCTAAAAGCCATCATCTAATTTAGC
Source organism: Amaurobius ferox (assembly GCA_951213105.1). Taxonomy (NCBI): domain Eukaryota; kingdom Metazoa; phylum Arthropoda; class Arachnida; order Araneae; family Amaurobiidae; genus Amaurobius; species Amaurobius ferox. Next base: position 143,812,836 of record OX578145.1, read on the forward strand.
CATCATCTAATTTAGCTACCATCATCTAATTTACTCTACACTGGTTATTCCGTATGTTGAAAGTTTTATATTATTTATACACTAATAAGTATTACTCGGGGAGTTCTTTTTTTTTCACAAGAATGCCATCAAAGGATACGCACAATTACTTTATATCGAACTTATTTTGTCTCAACTCATAAATATTCAAGTGGTTCTTCAAAGTGTGAATCAATTAGTTAATTAACGGAGTAATTAAATTTTGAACGAATGTTTTTATTTATTTATTTCTTAAGGAAAATAATCTAAAAATGGACAGGATCAAAGGTGGCATGTTCTTTGATATTGGGAGAAACGTACATAAAAGTGTGTGTTTTATATAAAAACATGTGTATAGCAACCAGCGATTCCGTCTGAGGAAAGTGGTCGAATAGTCAATGGAGGTAAACATTCCCTTCATGAGAGTCAAAACTTGATTTTGGGAAAATGCCAAAATCGTTTGAGATAATCATTCAGGTGGCGATGGGATGAGATAAATCCCACTGTATTATATGGATTCTTATGCTGAAAGGCCTGCATTGAATACTAATATGATTTAAATAACATTTAATCTAACTGTTAATTTTGCAGAAAAAATTATCGGTGGATATTTGAACTTAAACAAAATAGAATAATTCTAGGAATTCAAATTTGTTTTAACTTTCAAATTATTTATATCTCCTTATATTTTATACACAGCTCTTCATCGAGGAAAAAATTCTTAATAATTCTACTCATTATTAGGGAACTTTAAAAATAATAAAAGAAATCTGATGTGGGCAACACATGACTTTCCTTATATAATGCAATGAATTTAATGCCTTTACAGTAAAAAAATAGGTTTTTCTTCTAATAGATATTTATATTCCTTCCAAGATATTGAATTTTTGTCAATCAGTTGTCATTTTCATTGATTTAGCGTCATTTTTATCCATTTGGCGAGATTTTCGTTAATTTGGCCACATTTTAAAAAGTCGCCAAGTGGCGGCATTCCGCCAAATTCGTCGTTAAAATCTCGCCAAGCGTTATGGACGGAGAAATAAGTTATTCTTATAGCATATAATTGATTATTGGCGTTCAAATGCAAAAGTATTACTCAAGGTACTATTTCTTATGAATGGAATGAGCTAGATCCACGAGAATGATGTCACCCAATATATCGCATGATATAACATATGAAAAGTAAACATGTTTCTCAACAGTTAATAGATTTCATTTAATTTATGGAATTTTTTGATAAATGTATTTTAAAAATGTGCAATATCTCGAGAACGGTTCGTGCTAGCGATCTAAAGTTTATGTCAATCGTTTTCTAAGCAAAAATTATATAAGAAATACCAATTTTATTAAGGTATTGATTTTTTAATGATTTTTTCAAAATTTCACTCGAAAATTTAGGGGGGTTCTGAACATTCGATTACGTATAAAAACAATAGGCTTCCAGTATTTACGAATTGTGATTTTTGTACCAAATTTCATTCGAATCGCTCCATTCAATCATGAGATATCGTCTCCACAGTTTCACTGACACACACACACAGACATCACCTCAAAAATGTTTGATTCGTGATCAGGGATGCTTGAAACGTGCTCTATCGTCGAAAACTCGAATTTGAATTTTCGACCCCGTCACAATACTTTCCTTATACATTATGTATATAAGGAAAGTAATAACTTATACTAAACACTACGCCTTGATGCTGTCTCAAATGTAAATTGACTTCACTAACACCGAGATATAATTCCCAAAGTAGTATTTTCAACCTTCTCATGCATAGCAATTTGATCTCCTCTTGAGCTAAGTTGATAACTTTATAACAATATTCCCTGACCAACACAAAATAGTTAAATTTGCAAGTTAATAAAAATAAATGATATAGGATAGGCTGAATGGTACAGGCAATCTTACTGTTATAAACACTTAGATATCTAACTGTAGAGATAGATGGTTTTCAACTTTGTCTGTCGCCAGACATAGTATAATAATCTAGTCTCAAATTCGAAATTTAGGCCCATAACCATAATGTTAAACTATGTATGTAAATGGCTAAAAGCATGACCACAGGTTTGAATATCGCACTTATATTCATGCTCAGTGGTACAGTTACACCACACAATTACAACACAAAGAATACTATCTGTACTTGCGACAAGGCTAAAGTTAATACATTGTCGAAGCTATGATTGAGTATTTGCTCAATTTTGTTTAGATATTGCTACTTGTACAGGGTATTTCGCGATGAGCATCTGAAAAGAATAATCAACATACATATACACATACTATCAAACATAAACACATACTAACATGCATATATGCATATTACCAAACATATACACATACTAACATACATATACACACCTCAAAAGCGTTCCATTCGAATTCCGGGATGCTTGAAACATGCTCTTTCGTTCAAATCTCAAATTCAAAATTTAGACCCATGACAATAATGTTATACTATGTAAAGGGTGATTGCCGATGCGGCGGTCGAGCGGTAAGGGGCATGCGTTTCCGTCTGATCGCTTCATTGCCGGGTTGTGGGTTCGAATCCCACCAGCGGGCATGGATGTTGTGATGTCGATGTTTAGTCAGTCTTCTACCCTTGGGGAGCCTCAATAAAGTGAAGCTGCATATCACACTTCGCCTCGCCATGGGACCAGGGGTCTGTTGGACGTGGCGTAAGGCTTTCCTTCACCACGGGGATTAGAAACAACAACAACATGGTGATTCAAAAGTTCGGAGCAAAAGTAAAACGCTATAAAAATATCTATGGGTCGGAGAGAAGTAGTATATATATGCACGTATGAGCGCACATATACTTTTTACACTAAAAACATGATATTATAGCTTATTTTTATCTTTTTTTATATAAAAAAAAAGGTCTCGATCCATTTTAATATTAAAAACATGTTTTTATAGCTAAAAAAGGTATATATACACCTTTTTTTACATTTAGACCAAATTTTAACAGAGAATTACTGAACAGTTAAAAAGCTAGACTATTTAGTTACATGATTATCATTCAGATTTACCATTATGTCCTGAAAATAGAATTCCCGAAAATTCGAAACAAGGTAAGTTATTAACAACTTTATACGATAAAGAGAAATATGTAGTTCATTATAGAAGTTTAAAACAATATTTGAAAATGGGTTTAAAGGCTGTAAGAGTACATAGAGTATTACAATTTAAACAATCGAAATGGTTGAAAAAATATATAGATTTAAACACTGAAATGAGAAAAAAAGCTGCTAATGATTTTGAGAAAGATTTTTATGAATTGATGAATAATTCAGTATTTGGAAAAACTATGGAAAATATAAGAAAACAAATCGATGTAAGATTATGTTGTAATTATGATCAAGTTAAAAAATTAATTGCTAAACCTAATTTCAAATGTAGAACTATTTTTGATGAAAATTTGGTAGCTGTTCACATGAAAAAAACAAAACTATATTTTAATAAACCGATTTATGTTGGAATGAGCATATTAGATTTATCTAAACATTTAATGTATGATTCTAAACATTTAATGTATGCGGTTTGCAGATTAATATTCACCGTGGTGGAGGATTTTGTGTGGCATGAAAAAAAATTAGTTCAAACTCTCGACACTCGGGGGTCTGCGGCAGATAAAGCCATGGATATGACTTATGCATGGAGGTGATTGCACACATGACTAGCCTGCGTGATCTCCAGATCTCACATCCGTGATTTTAGGAGTCCACCACAACGAGAAATCACAGTAGGGTGCGAGATCTGGGGATTTCGCAGGCCAGTTATATGTGCAATCACCTCCATGCATAAGTCATCTCCATGGCTTTATCTGCCGCAGACCCCTAGGTGTCGAGAGTTTGAATTAATTATTTTTTCTTGCCTCACAAAATACCCCTCCACGGTGAATATTAATCTGCAAACCGCATGTCTCTCCGACCCATAGATATTTTTTTATGTCGTTTTAATTTTGCTCCGAACTTTTGAATCATCCGGTATGTATGAAAAGTAAACATCTGATGTGGGCAGCATATGACTTCCCCTACAGACTCACATTCATAATTCAATAAATTGTTTTTCATTGCCCAAAATAGCATGGGTACTTATTTGATATTAATTCCAGTTTGAAGTTTTAATACGTATTCTTTTGATTTGACAATTTAATATATTTTAAATGAGCACCAGCTTCTTAAAATTCCAAAAATTACATATCTCGCGATTAGTTTATTCTAAAGCATTGGGGATGATCTTATTCGTTTCGTCGCCAAAAATTACGTAGAAAACGAGCATTTAATTTATATATTTAAGCATATTTAAACTTTTATTTCAGATTTTGACGATTTTGGGGGCCATTTTGCAAAACAAGCCGGTTCTGTTTTTCCGAATCGTACCAAAATCTAATCAGTAACATGATAACACACAAGTCATTTGTCTACCAAATTTTAAGAAATTTCATCCACTAAAACAATCATATTTAATTAATACATTTCAGTATACAAAGTCTTATACTTTACATTTTGAGGATTTTTACAGTCATGTTATAAAAGAGCCAAATCGCACCAAATTTTTCTAAATCGTATTAAAATCTTATCAGCACCGGATATCCTAAGAGTGATTTATCTACCAAATTTTGTAACAACCTGTCTATCAGTTATTGAACTAGAGTGGATACATACAGTGCACACACAAATGTCACTCTAAAAGTGGTTTTATCGTATTCTAGAGTGCTCGAAACGTGTAGATCCATCAAAAACTGGAGTTCCGATTTTCGACGTTACTCCAATTCTTTCCCTATACATTACCGTGTATTATAGGAAAAGTAAAAATCTGATGGGGGCAGCACATGACTTTCCCTGCAGACGTGAATTCAGTCTTTCTATATTTCTTCAAGAACTCATTAAATTGAGCTTAATTGTACAAAATAACACAAAATTTTCATTTTTAATTCAGTTTCCGATTTTATTTGGTAATTGGACATTTTTCCAAAGGCAGCTTTACAAAAGTGCCAAAAATCTCAAATATCTCGAGAATGGTTAGCCCTAGAGTAATGGAGTTGTTCTTATTCTTTTCCTCGTGAAAAATTACGTATAAAACAAGAATTTAATTGATACATTTGAACATACGTAGTCCTTTTTTTTATATATTGGCGATTTTTGCCGGCCATTTCGTAAAAAAGGGCAGGTTGTTCTTTTCCGAATCGTACCAAAATCTAATCAGCACCAGAGTATCCCACAAGTGATTTATCCACCAAATTTTGTGAAATTTGGTCAATTAGTATTTTAAGTAGAGTGGATGAGATTTTTGCCGGCCATTTCGCAGAAAAAGGCGGGCTCTTTTTTTCCGAATTGTACGAAAAACTAATCAGCACCAGGATCACGCCCAAGAGTCTTACCTACTAAATTTTATGAAATTCGGTCCATTAGTTTTTGAGTTAGAGTGAATACATACATTGAACAGATAGACACACAGACAGACAGACAGACAGACACACACACAGACGTCACGCTAAAAATAGTTTTTTCGTATTCTAGAGGTCTCAAAACGTGTAGATCCGTCGAAAACTCGAGTTGCGATTTTCGACATGATTCCAATACTTTCCCTATACATTACCATGTATTGCAGGGAAAGTAAAAATGAGGCATTTCTTGGAATTAGAAAATATTTTACAAAACATACAAATCATTAATAAAAAATTTCGAATGCGGAATTATTACAAAAGGATTGATGTGGAGAGCAGATGGCTTTTTTAACATAATTAAATATGTATTTGTTTAATAGGTGTGAAGAAGGCATGATAAATACGTAAATTTTATTTTGAAAAATTTTAGAGTAGAAAACATTCTAGCGATTATCGAAATAATATCGAGTGGTGTAAAACTGAATGAAAAGGACGGTGTTTTCAAATGAGAAATAACTGCCCATTTATTTGTTGGTGTTATATAAAAGTATATATGGATTTCCTCTTAATGAGGATATTATATGTAAGGAGGAGTGTCCAGGTTTGTCAATTGACTTTAATCTTAAACGTATAATGTGAAAATATTATGTAGGGAAAATTCTGTTCCGTCCTACATGATCTGTTTCTGCCTAGAATAACTCTAAATATATTCAAATTGCTATTAATAATATTTGATGTATGACTATTTGTTTCTAAAATACACTCTGTTGAAAAAAACTTCATTTTCTTGTTGAAAAATGTTCTATTGTAAAACTTTCGCACATGCAATGATTATATAACAATAAAATAATAATTGCTTTTTAATTGTAAGGTGATATTTATATTAATACACATACATATTAATACACAATACCTCTGATACTATACATGCTGATATACTGATTGGCACGGGGTCAAATAACAGATTAATGATCTCCTGTGGTAAAGTCTCCAACATGTTCTGTAATTATTGAACTAGTCCGTTCCTATCTCGAAAAGGCCTCCTCAGTATATATCAGACATAATGCCATAGTCAGTATATATCAGACATGATGCCATAGTCAGTATATATTAGACATAATACCATAGTTAGTATATGTAGTCAGACCTGTCAGGCATGATGCCAAGTCTGGTGCCATAACTGACCATGTGAGGATATAAAACTTTCGGAGGCATTGTTTAGAGAGTCCCCACTTATGTGGGCTGGTCATGCTGATAACATTTCCTTGAAGACCTGCAAGAAAAGACCCCAAAACGTTAATGTACAGTCGTGCTGCCAGAGTACCTTGTAACAAAACTAAGTGAGATCGGTTATTATAGGAGACGGATAGGCTCTTCAGACTCTAAGCTCAGGAGTGACGAAAATAAAACGCATGGCCACTGCAGCCGAATCGGAACTATTATCAGGTTTTGGTGTTCATTTGGATGCTTTCGTAATCGTACAATCCTCTGGAAGGCATGTATTCATGGGACGTTCAGAGCCATCTGGGTGACTAGGCTACATGAGTCCTCCTGGAAACACTGTTGTCAACATCGTCTTATGACATCATTGATCCGGACAAGATGGCAGCTGGTGTGCATAGCTAATCAACTTTCCTTAAGTCTATGATATGACTTTGTTCAAGCGCAAACTGCCGACCGCTGCGTAGTATAAACATTTTTAAAGAATACTCAATGGGATAAATTATCAGGTTTTGGTGTTCATTTGGATGCTTTCGTAATCGTACAATCCTCTGGAAGGCATGTATTCATGGGACGTTCAGAGCCATCTGGGTGACTAGGCTACATGAGTCCTCCTGGAAACACTGTTGTCAACATCGTCTTATGACATCATTGATCCGGACAAGATGGCAGCTGGTGTGCATAGCTAATTAACTTTCCTTAAGTCTATGATATGACTTTGTTCAAGCGCAAACTGCCGACCGCTGCGTAGTATAAACATTTTTAAAGAATACTCAATGGGATAAATTATCAGGTTTTGGTGTTCATTTGGATGCTTTCGTAATCGTCAATCCTCTGGAAGGCATGTATTCATGGGACGTTCAGAGCCATCTGGGTGACTAGGCTACATGAGTCCTCCTGGAAACACTGTTGTCAACATCGTCTTATGACATCATTGATCCGGACAAGATGGCAGCTGGTGTGCATAGCTAATCAACTTTCCTTAAGTCTATGATATGACTTTGTTCAAGCGCAAACTGCCGACCGCTGCGTAGTATAAACATTTTTAAAGAATACTCAATGGGATAAATTATCAGGTTTTGGTGTTCATTTGGATGCTTTCGTAATCGTACAATCCTCTGGAAGGCATATATTCATGGGACGTTCAGAGCCATCTGGGTGACTAGGCTACATGAGTCCTCCTGGAAACACTGTTGTCAACATCGTCTTATGACATCATTGATCCGGACAAGATGGCAGCTGGTGTGCATAGCTAATCAACTTTCCTTAAGTCTATGATATGACTTTGTTCAAGCGCAAACTGCCGACCGCTGCGTAGTATAAACATTTTTAAAGAATACTCAATGGGATAAAACAGAAAAACCAGTGATATTTGTCCAATGGCCCTAAAGAGCCCCGAAGAGCACCATGCAAACGGTGCTCTTTAGGACTCTTGGATATTCTTTTATCATGCGTTTTAAAAGCGTTGTTATTTTTAAAACAATGTGTGTATTGTCCGTATAAATTCAATAATATAATCAATATGCAAAACTGATAATTATAAAATTACCTATTTAAAATTCCTATATTATGCTTAAACGATAAAGTCATTTATTAAAAAATATATATTTCTTGATATAGGTCCTTCTGATGCACAATTTTCCTAATGAGGAATCAGTATATTATCATAACCTGTAATTAATTTGAAGCTCGTATTATATATATTTATAATTTATCTTAATGAAACACTAAAACGTTTATTCTAAAAAGTACTTTTTTGTCAAGAATGCCATCAGAAAACTGATGCAATCACTTTATTGAAGAAGTTTAGTTTAGATCCATGAATATTCAAGTGGCTCTTCAAAGTGTGATTCAATTAGATAATTAATGGATTAATTAAAGTTCAGCTGATTTTTTTTTCTTTCTGGATTTTTAAAAATAATAATTCGGAAAAAATATGCAGGAGCAAAATATGGATATTTATTGGAATTGAGAAATATGTTAGACTATAAGCAGTCAATTAAAATTTTCTCTAGATTTGTTAAAGAGTGTGAGCAGCACAGGATTTGAATTCAAATATTAAATTAATTTATTTAAATTGTAATTTATTTAATTGAAAAAACATTTGTTTTATTTAATAACATTAGTTATATTTGAATTTTTAAATTTATCCGAGAAGAAATAGCTAATTTAATTATATTTACAATGAACTGCAATTAGTCGTCATTTCATTGATTTAGCGTCATTTTTATCCATTTGGCGAGATTTTCGTTAATTTGTCAACATTTCAAAAAGTCGCCAAGTTGGCGACATTCCGCCAAAATTCGTCGCCAAAATCTCACCAAGCATAATGGACAAAGAAATAAGTTATTCTTACAGCAGATAAATGAATATTGGCGTTCAAATACAAAAGTATTACTCAAAATATCTTTTTTCATGAATGGAACGAGCTAGATCCACGAGAATGATGTCATCCAATATATCGCATGGTATTACTGAAAAGTGAACATGTCTCTCAAGAGGAAATATATTTTTTTTATTTTATATGACTATCTGATAATTTTTTTGAAAAATGTGCAATATCTCGAGAACGGTTCATGTTAGCGTTCAAAAATTTATGTCAATCGTTTTCTAATGAAAAATTACATAAGAAATGTCTATATGCGTAACTTTATTAGTGGTTTAGATGTTCTGACTATTTTTTCCAAATTTCATTTGAAAATTTAGGGGGTGTTCTTAACATTCGATTGTGTATAAAAACAATAGGCTTCCAGTGTTTACGGATTGTGATTTTTGTACCAAATTTGGATCGAATCGGTCCATTCGTTCGTCAGTTATCGTCTTCACAGACTCACTGACACACACACACACACACACACACACAGACATCACTTCAAAAATGTTTGATTCGTGATCAGGGATGCTTGAAATGTGCTCTCCCGTCGAAAACTCGAATTCGAATTTTCGACCCCGTCACAATACTTTCCTTATACATTATGTATATAAGGAAAGTAAAAATCTGATGTGGGCAACACATGACTTTCCTTATATAACGTAATGAATTTACCACTTTTACAGTAAAATAAATAGGTTTTTCTTATAGTAGATACTAATATTCTTTCCAAGATATTGAATTTTCGACTATTAGTCGTCATTTCATTGATTTAGCGTCATTTTTATCCATTTGGCGAGATTTTCGTTAATTTGTCAACATTTCAAAAAGTCGCCAAGTTGGCGACATTCCGCCAAAATTCGTCGCCAAAATCTCGCCAAGCATAATGGACAAAGAAATAAGTTCTTCTTACAGCAGATAAATGAATATTGGCGTTCAAATACAAAAGTATTACTCAAAGTATCTTTTCTCATGAATGGAACGAGCTAGATCCACGAGAATGATGTCATCCAATATATCGCATGGTATTACTGAAAAGTGAACATGTCTCTCAAGAGGAAATATTTTTATTTTTATTTTATATGACTTTCTGATAATTTTTTTGAAAAATGTGCAATATCTCAAGAACGGTTCATGTTAGCGTTCTAAAATTTATGTCAATCGTTTTTTAATGAAAAATTACATAAGAAATGTCTATATGCGTAACTTTATTAGTGGTTTTGATTTTTTGACTATTTTTTCCAAATTCCATTTGAAAATTTAGGGGTATTCTTAACATTCGATTGTGTATAAAAACAATAGGCTTCCAGTGTTTACGGATTGTGATTTTTGTACCAAATTTGGATCGAATCGGTCCATTCGTTTGTCAGTTATCGTCTTCACTGACTCTCACACACACACACACATACTTTCACAGACACACACACACACACACACAGACATCACTTCATAAATGTTTGATTCGTGATCAGGGATGCTTGAAACGTGCTCTCCCGTCGAAAACTCGATTTCGAATTTTCGACCCCGTCACAATTCTTTCCTTATACATTATGTATATAAGGAAAGTAATAGGATTTTCTTATAGTAGATACTAATATTCTTTCCAAGATATTGAATTTTTGACAATTAGTCGTCATTTTCATTGATTTAGCATCATTTTTATCCATTTGGCGAGATTTTCATTAATTTGGCAACATTTCGAAAAAGTCGCCAAGTTTGCGACATTCCGCCAAATTCGTCGCCAAAATTTCGCCAAGCGTTATGCACTAAGAAAAAAGTTATTCTTACAGCAGATAAATGACTATTGGCGTTCTAATACAAAAGTATTATTCAAAGTATATTTTTTCATGAATGGAACGAGCTAGATCCACGAGAATGATGTCACTCAATTTATCGCATGGTATTACATATGAAAAGTGAACATGTTTCTCAATAGGAATTTTTTTTTATGTGACTTTTTCATAATTTTTTTTTTAAATTTACAATATCTCGAGAACGGTTCATGTTAGCGTTCTAAAATTTATGCCAATCGTTTTCTAATGAAAAATTACATAAGAAATGTCTATTTGCGTAACTTTATTAGCGGTTTTGATTTTTTAACGATTTTTTCAAAATTTCATTCGAAAATTTAGGGGGGTTCTGAACATTCGATCACGTATAAAAACAATAGGCTTCCAGTGTTTACGGATTGTGATTTTTGTACCAAATTTGGTTCGAATCGGTCCATTCGTTCGTCAGTTATCGTCTCCACAGACTCACTGACACACACACATACTTTCACACACACACACACACACACACACACACACATACACACACACAGACATCACTTCAAAAATGTTTGATTCGTGATCAGGGATGCTTGAAACGTGCTCTCCCGTCGAAAACTCGAATTCGAATTTTCGACCCCGTCACAATACTTTCCTTATACATTATGTATATAAGGAAAGTAAAAATTGTCTGTGGGTCTAGTCTGATAGAGTCAAAATAGTTATGAGTGAATGACATTCTGTAAAATAACACTCTAGTAAAGTCCAATAAGTTTATTCGAATTTTTCAGAATAATTTCTTTTGTTTACAGGCTTTTAAAGCGATACAAGTTACTTGTTCACTGTTTTTAGAGAGCTAAAGTTTTTAGTTTTCACCCCGATTTTATCTGGAACCTCTGACCATAGATTCACCTCAAAATATAGAATTACATTATTAACTTGAATTACATTATTAAACATATATAATATATTTGACGATATTTTTTTATGTTCAAGTTAATCTATAAGCTTTACTGGTGGCACATAAATGCGTACTTGTACTTAAATATGTATACTTTCAACTATTCGTTTCAATCTTCAGCAATCGTTAAACATTGTTAAAATCCCCAAGTTCTTTTAACCTTCTAAGTTTAAAAAAAATATGTTGTGCTTGTGTATATATCTCCAATATATTACAATATTGGTCCAATGTTGAAATAATCTCGGGCCAACATTGGGCTAATTGTAATTGGGTTATTATATTTAAAATAAAAAAGAAAAAAACATATTATGCTTTTAACAAATATTTCTGAAAAAAAAATATATCTCCATTAAATAAAGTCTGATGTGGGCAGCACATGACTTTCCTTATATAATGCAAATATTATTCTTAAAACAAATATTAAAACAAGAAAGATCAATCATGCATAAGCATTGATTATGAAACACTTTCCAACTGAAATGTAATTTCATTTAAAAATTTCTAAAATGTGATTCATTCAGTGGTAATATATTTTACATTATCATAGTACTACAGTAATTTATTATACTTAAATATTTAAAACTGTATCGAAATATAAATCATCTGATTCTTTATGCAAAATCAATGAATATTTCATTCATATAACTTGTATTCCAGACTCCAGAGCTAAATAATTTTGTGTGAAAAAAATTCAGCAATTCTTATGTAATTCATCTTACAATCGCTTGAGATATTTGCATTCTGCATATGTTAAAATTAGGCTTCCTTGAAGAAATAATAAAAGTTTAGGGATCATTTAAAATCACAACTATTGTAATTGCATAGGCACGGAATTTAGATACACAGATAATACACAGATAATATATATGTGTATGTGTATGTACTCAAAGTATTGGAATCGTGCCGAAGATCGGAACTCGAATTTTCAAAGTATCTACACGTTTTGGGACTTCTAGAACACGAAAAAACTACTTTTAGGAAGACGTCTGTGTGTGTAAGGGTGTATCTGTGTATGTTTCTGCGTGTCTGTGTGGATATTACATCCACTCTAATTGAAAAACTAATGGACCGAATTTCATACAATTTGGTAGGTATGTTTTTTGTGGGAAATCCTGATGTTCATTAGATTATAGTACGATTCGTAATAAAAGAATCTGCCTTCTTTGCGAAATGGCCGCAGAAATTGCCTTTATCCACTCTAGCTAAAAACTAATGAACCAAATTTAACAAAATTTGGAGTATAATATTTCAATAACCTACAAGTGATTTATATACCAAATTTAACAAAATTTTGTATATAAATCATTTGTAGGTTATTCTACTACGATTCGGGAAAAAGGAACGGGCTATTTTTGCGAAATGGCCAGCAAAAATCGTTATATATAAAAATAAAAGACTACGTGTGCTCAATTATATCAATTAAATTCCTATTTTATATGTGATTTTTGACAACAAAAAGAATAAGACTAACCCCATTACTCTAGGACTAGCCGTTCTTGAGATATTTTAGTTTTTTCGCGTTTTCGCTACGCCACCTTTGACAATAAGTCTAGCTATCAAATGAGAACCAAATTTAAGTTTAACCTGTAAATTCAATGTCATTTTAAATACTTATGTTGTGCAGATAAACTCAAATTATCATTGAATAAATAAAGAGAACGAATATGAGTCTGCAGTGAAATACATGTGCTGTCCACATCAGAATTTTTAACAATATTACACCAATGATTTATAGAAGTAAACGGGGATTATTTTCAGGCCATTTCGAAAAAAATGTATGATCTATATTTAAAGATCCATCAAATTTTTGTCGAATAAAATGTTCAACAAATTTAAGCTGTGTACCAAAATTTAACTCTCTAGGACGTAGGAAAGTGCATTTAAAATGCCATCAATTAAATTTATCATGAAGAGTTATATAAAATTTAAAAAAAATAAAAAATTGTTATCTACCAAATTTATTTTAAAATATGAAGCCACTCCCATATGCAAAACGTTTAAACAAATGGAGAGATATTTATTATATAATATCTCTCTCTTTTCTTTCTGGAAGATATCCCAAAGTCAGAATTTAATTGAATTTGTTTTTTTCCCTATATTAAATAATTTTTTTAATTAAAAAACTACTTAACATATTTTACTGAATTTTTTTTTATATATTCTATGGGATAATGTGAATATTTCCTAAAAATTTCGAAGCAATTCGTGAATTTTAAATTTACTTAAAAAATGTTTGAAAAATTAGGTCCCATAGGGTTCAATGTATTTCATTTTTTCAACCCGGGTTCAATAAAAAACTAATTGGGTGATATTATTTATTTATATTCCCATAGGTTCTACAGACCGTCTGAACAACATACTAAAATTTCATTTTGATAAACTCATTTTTACGGCAGTTATCGTGCTAACGGACAGACAGACAGACAGACAGACAGAATGAACAAAGTCATAAACACTTTTCAACTTTGTTGTAAAGTGTTAACAAATATTATTCTTATAGTAGATATACATATTCTTTCCAAGATATTGAATTTTCTTCAATTAGTCGTCATTTTCATCGATTTAGCGACATTTTTATCCATTAAGCGAGATTTTCGTTAATTTGACAACATTAAAAAATATCGCCACGTTGGCGACATTCCGCTAAATTTGTCGCCAAAATCTCGTCAAGCGTTATGGACGAAGAAATAAGTTATTCTTACAGCGGATAAATGACTATTGGCGTTCAAATGCAAAAGTATTATTCAAAGTATCCTTACTCGTGATCCACGAGAATGATGTCACCCAATTTATCGCATGATATTACATATGAAAAGTGAACATGTTCCTAACAGTTAATATTTTTTTTAATTTATGGGATTTTTTGATAAACTTATTTGAAAAATGTCCAATATCTCGAGAACGGTTTATACTTGTGTCCTAAAGTTTATGTCAATCGTTTTCTAAGGAAATATTACATAATTTTGCGTAACTTTATTAAAGGTTTTGATTTTTTGGTGATTTTTTCAAAATTTCATTCGAAAATTTAGGGGGATTCTGAACATTTGATTAGGTTTAAAACAATAGGCTTCTAGTATTCACGGATTGTGATTTTTGTACCAAATTTCATTATTGCTCCATTCGTTCGTGAGATATCGTCCCCACAGACTCACTGACACACACGCACATACACATACTTTCACACACACAGACATCACTTCAAAAATGCTCGATTCGTGATCAGGGATACTTGAAACGTGCTCTCCTGTTGAAAACTCGAATTCGAATTTTCGACCCCGTCACAATACTTTCCTTATACATTATGTATATAAGGAAAGTAAGAGAAAGTTGTGACTAAAACTGTTGTATATTAAATTGCTAAGGTTCTAATATTTTAATTCTGGTACTTAAATAAATTTTCATAATAATTAATTTTTCATATATATAAGTAAAGTGCTTGACATAATGATTCACACTTCTCCCTATAAATACATTATAAAGTATTTCAAAGAATCACATTTATTATATATTTTATATCTTGGTAGCCCACTTTGCAAAAAATATTATATTTATCTTTTTTAATCTTAAATTGACAATTTCTACATTCAATTAAAAATATATATGTATAGTAGGACATACTTTGTGGAAATGTTTGGGGGAAATGAATATTATTAAATTACATACAATGTTTTATAGTACAGATATGATAAATTTATTTAAAACATGAAAATGTGGCCGGCAGGTTCAGAGTATATACAAGAAAGATCAATCATGCTTAAAGCATTGATTATGAAACATTTTCCAACTTCAATGCAATTTTATTTAAACATGTCTAAAATGCAATACATTCCTCGGTAATATTTTAAAACTTATCACACATTAATTTATTATATTTGACACCTTAAACATTCATCGAAAAAAATTAACTTCATTCAAATGACGGCATTAAAGTATAAATTGCCTGGTTTAAACATCTCTAAAATGTGATACATTCCTCGGTAATAATTTTAGAATTATCATAATACTACGATAATTTATTATATTTGAAAACTTCATCGAAAACAACTGAAATTCATTCAAATGACGTCATAAAAAAGTAACACGCCTGGCTCTTTCTATAAAAGCAACATTTCATTCATAAATAATTCCCCCATTCATGTCATTCATCACAATACTATAATAATTTATTTTATTTAAAAATTAAGACCATTGAGCTACAAGTAAGTAAACTCAATGCATAACCTCATCGAAAAATATCGTCCTTCTCTTTCTAAAATCAATGAATATTTCATTCATATCAGCTAAGCAGACTCCATGGACTAAATGATTTTGTGTTAAAGAATTACAGCGATTCTAATACAACTCATTCTACATATTTTGCTGTTTACATTTCACATAGGTGAAAAATAGGCTTAATAGTAGAAATAATCAAATTTGGAAGAGCATTTAAACTGAAATATATTGTCATTGCGTTGTTTCAGTATGTAGATGCACAGAATTTAGGGAAAAATAAAGTAGTTTTAGGACGGATACAACACTCAATATGAATTAAAAAGAACTTTAAAAATCACGATTTTGACACAAGATGGATGCAGGCCAACGGCCGTACCGTGCTGAAAACACCGGTTCTCGTTAGATCACCGAAGTCAAGCAGCATCGGGCGCGGTTAGTACTTGGTGGGTGACCACCTCGGAACACCGCGTGCTGTTGGCCATCTCGGGTGCGGTATCCCCGTGGTTTGCGCGCTAAGATTTGCACGCTGCCACAAATGCCGCCGTGTTCATGCGGAGTACGATCACGTTAAACATGTGGGTCCGTAAGTCCTTCCGAGAGGTTGGTGGTAGGGGAAGGAGGGTACGGTCCCTGTGGATGCCTCCCCCACTGGGTTCCGGTCTAAATTGGGTGGCACTTCCCGGCCGTCCATACAGTTACCTTACACCTTTCTGGTAGGTCGGACGGTCTGGGTCTCAACAATCAACAACAACAAGATGGATGCCATATATCATTTTGAAGTGGGTCATGTGATCGTTTCATATCATGGACACGTGATCGCTTCATATAAGAGGTGTTATTATTATTTTAATTTTTATTTAAAAAACAACTGAATATATTTCGCTGAATTTTTTTTTATATATTTTATGGAACAATTTGAATATTACCTAAAATTTTCGAAGCAATTTATGAATTTTAAATCCGCTTAAAAAATGCTTGAAAAATTAGGTCCCATAGGGCTCAATGTATTCCATTTTTTTAACCCGGGTTCAATCCAAAACTAATTGGGTGATATTATTCATTTATATTCCCATAGGTCCTATAGACCGTCTGAACAACATACTAAAATTTCATTTTGATTAAGTCATTTTTACGGCAGTTATCGTGCTAACGGACAGACAGACAGACAGACAGACAGACAGACAGACAGAATGAACAAAGTCATAAACACTTTTCAACTTTGTTGTAAAGTGTTAAAAATGCAATAATTTTCGTTTTCAGAAACGCAATAATGTGTCCATAGGGAGAATGAAGAGTCAACATATCATACAATTTACTTACATACATGAAAAATTGTTAAGAAATGCTAACCAGAATTAAAATAGTAGAAGCTTGGGCAATTTGATATCATAGCATTTTTGGTAGCAACTTCCTATTTTTAATGGTAATATATTTAATTTTAGAAAGATGTAGGAAAAGAACAATATTTTTTCCTTTTTCTGTTTTAAATCAAGATTTAATTTTGGTGAATGAATTTTTGATGAATATTTTGATGCTTTATTGGGCATTTATATTTTCACTTTCTGATATTTAGTACTGAGAAAGTATTATTTTCTCGAATATTTTAGATTTCGAGAGTTTGAAAGCAATATATATTGCAATACTTTCTGAACATATTTTGACTAATTTTGGAGTGATGCCCGTCTGTCTATCTGTCTATCTGATGTCTGTGGTCTATGTCTTGTGTACACAAGAGCAGCCACAAATATTACTGGATTTTCATGAAAGTGTATTCAACTTTGTTATTAAGAAATCTAGAATAACATTTTTTTTAATTCGAGTGAAAACTTTGAATGTTATTCTAAGTCTTATGTTTTTTTAACATGGCAGCATAGGACAAAATTTGACATAATTAAGCATAAAGGTGTTTTTTTGCAGCTCAATGAATGCGATACTTCATAGTTTCAATCACTGTAGTGAAAAGATAGCCGCAATATAACTTTTTACTTTCCTCATATACATAATGTATAAGGAAAGTATTGTTGTTGTTGTTGAGACCCAGACCGTCCGACCTACCAGAAAGATGTAAGGTAACTGTTTGGACGGCCGGGAAGTGCCACCCAATTTATACCGGAACCCAGTGGGGAAGGCATCCACAGGGACCGTACCCTCCTTCCCCTATCAGCAACCTCTCGGAAGGACTTAC
This sequence comes from Amaurobius ferox, assembly GCA_951213105.1. NCBI lineage: Eukaryota > Metazoa > Arthropoda > Arachnida > Araneae > Amaurobiidae > Amaurobius > Amaurobius ferox. Next base: position 143,830,963 of record OX578145.1, read on the forward strand.
GGACCCACATGTTTAACGTGATCGTACTCCGCATGAACACGGCGGCAGTTGGGGCAGCGTGCAAATCGAGCGTGCAAACTACCGGGCTACCGCGTCCGAAATCTGCCAACAGCACGCGGTGTTCCCAGGCGGTCACCCACCTAAGTACTAACCGCGCCCGCTGCCTGACTTCGGTGATCTAACGAGAACCAGTGTTTTCAGCACGGTATGGCCGTTGGCTCGAAGGAAAGTATTGTGATGGGGTCGAAAATTCGAATTCAAGTTTTCGACGGGAGAGCACGTTTCAAGCATCCCTGATTACGAATCAAACATTTTTGAGGTGATGTCTGTGTGTGTGTGTGTGTGTGTGTGTGTGTATCAGTGAGCCTTTGGAGACTATATCTCTCGAACGAATAGAGCGATTCGAATGAAATTTGGTACAAAAATCACAATACTGGAAGCCTCTGTTTTTAAAACCCAATCGAATGCTCAGAACTCTCCTAAATTTTCGAGTGAAATTTTGATAAAATCATCAAAACATCAAAACCTTTAATAAAGTTAGGCAAATAGCCATTTCTTATGTAATTTTTCTTAGAAAACGATTGACATATATTTTAGAATGCTAGCACGAACCGTTCTTGAGATATTACACATTTTTCAAATAAATATATCAAAAAGTCCCATAAATTAAAAAAAATATATTAACTGTTAAGAAACATGTTCACTTTTCATATGTAATATCATGCGATAAATTGGGCGACATAATTCTCGTGGATTTAACTCGTTCCATTCACGAGAAAAGATACTTTGAGTAATACTTTTGGATTGGAACGCAAATAGTCATTTATCCGCTGTAAGAATAACTTATTTCTCCGTCCACAACGCTTGGCGAGATTTTGGCGACAAATTTAGCGGAATGTCGCCAACTTGGCGATATTTTTAAATGTTGTCAAATTAACGAAAATATCGCGAAATGGATAAAAAAGGCGCTAAATCAATGAAAATGACGACTAATTTAAGAAAATTCATTATCTTTGAAAGAATATAAATATCTACGATAAGAATAACATTTTTTTAACTGTAAAAGTAGTAAATTCATTGCATTATACAAGGAAAGTCATGCGTTGCCTACATCAGATTTTTTTTGTTCGTGAAGACATTAGGCCCCCCTTGGGGGAAAGTTACCTTCCGTGGGGTACATTGTCAAGTATGGAATCAATCAAAATAGGATTCCAAGCTCTTTAAAGTGAAGGGTTACACGCTATAGTTGAAGTCCTTTGGACAGATGACACCGATTTTTCTAATTTTTCTAATTGTGAAATTTGAAAAGAAAAATAAATTCAGGTCGAGTTGAGAAAGTTCGAATTCTTCTCGAGTCTGAAAAGCTAGTTGAGACTCAATCCAGTTAATTTCTTCAAGCTTGCTTTTTTATTTACCTTTTAAAATATTTTAGGGGATACATTGCACTATGAATGTTGTAACATGTGTGATTTCCATGACTAATTACGAAACAGTAAAGTTTTAATGCCACGTTAGCTTGAACTGATTATTATTTCAAAGAAAAATTTGAAATTATAGTTCAACATGCCCTACCACAATGTAATAATTGCACAAAATTCTATTGTCTCAGTTTGTCATTTAATTGATGTCGCAATTGGGCCCAAAAAATATAAACAAAAATAATATCTGATGTGGGCAGCACATGACTTTCCCTGCAGACTCAAACTCATTTTCACTTTATATCTTTAATAATTCATTAATTTGGATTTAGTTGCAAAAAATAACGCTCATAATTATTTGAAATGACACTGGTTTTGCACTTTATTTTTATTTTATTTTATTTTTATTTTATTCAATTTACTTGGCAACTACAGATGAAATCCAGTTACAGTAGCCACACAAGAAATTAAAAAGCACAGAACATAGGATACAAGAATACTAAGTAGTAAACATGTCAAGCGCATTGAAACAGGCTTTTTTAAAACAGGCAGGAGTCAAGTTAAATATATCAATATCACCACAATAGGTATTATATAGATCAACAAATTTATAGATAGAATAGCATTTAATGTAGTTGTGTTTAACAGTAGTATTGTGAAAAAGAGTTTTTTTCCCGGTATTGACAGGTATGTGAAATTCCAGGCAAGAAAGTAAAATAGGGCAATCAATAGTATTATTTAAAACCTTATAATGAAACAAGAAGCAGGACCAGCTTCTTCTTTTTTTAAGAGACATTAAACTATATTTCTTTCTGAGTTCCTCGACAGAAATATATCCTGAGTTTAAATTCAGTTATGGTTTTCATTTGGCAATTGTACGTATTTTCAAAGGCGATTGAGCAAAAATGCAAAAACCACAAATATCCCGAGAACGGTTAGCCTTAGAATAATCAGTCTTATTCTTTTTTCGTCAAAAATTACGTATACAAGAGCGTTTAATTGATACTTTGGCTAGTTTTGCGGGCCATTTCGTAAAAATAGGAAAGTTCTTCTCTTCGGAATCGTACCAAAATCTAATCAGCACCAGCGTATCCTACAAGTTACTTACTTACCAATTTTTGTGAAATTTGGTCAATTAGTTTTTAATTAGAATGAACACAGGAGATTTTTTCGAGCTATTTTGCAAAAATTTTTTTATTCCCTTTCATTCCGATTCGTACCAGAATCTAATCAGTTCCAGGGTCACATATAAGTGACTTACCTATAATATTTTATGAAATTTGGTCCATTAGGCTTTGAGTTAAAGTGGATACATAAATTTCGCAGATAGACAGACACACACACACACACACACTCACACACGCAAACGTCACGCTAAAATAGTATTTTCGTGTTCTAGAGGTCATCATGAAACGTGTATTTCATTCGAAAACTCGCGTTGTGATTTTCGACACGATTCCAATAGTTTCCCTATATATTGCCATGTATTGTAAGGAGAGTAAAAGAATACACAAATTTCTTCATGATGAACGGAACTATGCATTAAAAATAACGAGTTACTCATTATAGATTGATGTGAAACCAAACATCCCTCCTTTCGCATATTTCGAATAGGAAAAGTTTGATGTCCGTTGGGACGAAGGAACAAGGTAGGGAAATATTTCGATATTTTATCATGTTTTGAAATTTTTACTTTCCTTATATACATAATGTATAAGGAAAGTATTGTGACGGGGTCGAAAATTCGAATTCGAGTTTTCGACGGGAGAGCACGTTTCAAGCATCCCTGATCACGAAACAAACATTTTTGAAGTGATGTCTGTGTGTGTGTGTGTGAGTGTGTGTGTGTGTGTGTGTGTGTGTGTGTGTGTGTGTGTGTGTGAAAGTATGTGTGTGTGTGTGTGTGTGAAAGTATGTGTGTGTGTGTGTGTGTGTGTGTCAGTGAGCCTGTGGAGACAATAACTGACGAACGAATGGACCGATTCGAGCCAAATTTGATACAAAAATCACAATCCGTAAACACTGGAAGCCTATTGTTTTTATACGTAATCGAATGTTCAGAATCCCCCTAAATTTTTGAATGAAATTTTGAAAAAATCGTCAAAAAATCAAAACCGCTTATAAAGTTACGCAAATAGACATTTCTTATGTAATTTTTCATTAGAAAACGATTGGCATAAATTTTAGAAGGCTAACATAAACCGTTCTCGAGATATTGTACATTTTTCAAAAAATTATGAAAAAGTCACATAAAAAAAAAATTCCTATTGAGAAACATGTTCACTTTTCATATGTAATACCATGCGATAAATTGAGTGACATCATTCTCGTGGATCTAGCTTGTTCCATTCATGAAAAAATATACTTTGAATAATACTTTTGTATTTGAACGCCAATAGTCATTTATCTGCTGTAAGAATAACTTTTTTCTTAGTGCATAACGCTTGGCGAGATTTCGGCGACGAATTTGGCGAAATGTCGCCAACTTGGCGACTTTTTTGAAATGTTGCCAAATTAATGAAAATCTCGCCAAATGGATAAAAATGATGCTAAATCAATGAAAATGACGACTAATTGTCGAAAATTCAATATCTTGGAAAAAATATTAGTATCTACTATAAGAAAAACCTATTTTTTTACTGTAAAAGTAGTAAATTCATTACATTATATAAGGAAAGTCATGTGTTGCCCACATCAGATTTTTTGATTTAATTTTTTAAAAATTATACAATCTTGATAGATTAATACAATGGAGTTTCTTTCGTAATAATTGGACATAAACGATCAAATTATTGAGGAAAAAACATTTTGATGTAGCATTTGAAGTTACTCCACTGAGCGATCGACCTGCCAACAGATTATTCGAGTTACATTATGCCCAAGGGATTAGCACATACTAGCTTATAGCTCGGGTATCGATGGACATGTGTCGTAGATCTAACTTTTTTTTACCCTTTACTCTCTCTCTCTCTCTCTCTCTCTATTTTTTAATTATTTTATAATACATTTTAATGAGTCTATACAGGGTGATTCAGAAAAGACGATACAAATTTTACGAGGTGATAGTACACACCAAACCAAGCATTTTTCGTCAGAGTTTACCGGGTAGGAAATGAAACGTAAAGGTTCAAGTGAGCGAGCGCTTAAGGATGAAACCGATGAGGTGAGACGAAATCCAGATAATGACTTAGAAGTTATAAAATTACATTTAATAAAAAATCTGATATGGGCAACACATGACTTTCCTTATATAATGCAATGAATTTACTACTTTTACAGTTAAAAAAATGTTATTCTTATAGTGAATACTTATATTATTTCCAAGATGTTGAATTTTCTTCAATGAATCGTCATTTTCATTGATTTAGCGTCAGTTTTATCCATTCGGCGAGATTTTTGTTAATTCGGCAACAATTAAAAATATCGCCAAGTTGACGACATTCCGCCAAATTCGTCGCCAAAATCTCACCAAGCGTTATGGACTGAGAAATAATCTGTTCTTACAGCAGATAAATGACTATTGTCGTTCAAATACAAAAGTATCACTCAAAGTATATTTTTTCCTGAATGGAACGAGCTAGTTCTAAGAAAATGATGTCACCAAATTTATCACATGGTATTACATATGAAAAATGAACATGTTTCTGAATTGGAAATATTTTTATTTTATATGGCTTTTGATATTGTTTGAAAAATGTACAATATCTCGAAAACGGTTCATGTTAGCGTTCTAAAATTTATGTTAATCGTTTTCTAATGAAACATTACATAAGAAATTTCTTTTTGCGTAACTTTATTAGCAGTTTTGATTTTTTGACGATTTTTTCAAAATTTCGCTCGAAAATTTAATGGTGTTCTGAACATTCGATTGCGTATAAAAACAATAGGCTTCCAGTGTTTACGGATTGTGATTTTTGTACCACATTTCGTTAGAATCGGTCCATTCGTTCGTCAGTTATCGTCTCCACAGACTCACTGACACACACACACACACACACACACACTCAAACACGCACAGACATCACTTCAAAAATGTTTGATTCATGATAAGGGATGCTTGAAACGTGCTCTCTCGTCGAAAAGTCGAATTCGAATTTTCGACTCCGTCGCAATACTTTCCTTATATATTAGGTATACAAGGAAAGTAACAAGAATTACAGTAATGGCTCAAAAGAGAGACCGACAGCCTGAATACACGTCTTACAGCGGCGATGGAGGGATTGACGAACTCTCTCGAACAGACCAGGCATGTCGTGCACTTCGGCAGCAGCGCCTGAAATTATGCCGAAGAGTTACATTTCAGTTTCAAGGGGAGTGTCTCTTGAGATATCTCCACAAAAAAGATGTCAAAACACGACAGATCGGGCGATTGTGGGGACCAAGCTATGGAATCACCTTGTTCATTCCAATAGCCCGGGAATGTGGCGTCCAGATAGTTATTTATCTCTCGTCCAAAATGGGGGCGAGAGGTAAGGGATTGCATAAGGGTTCTTCTTAATCAGATGAAATTTGCGTACGTGGTTTCCTTCTTCAACCAGAAAACAACAACCAGAATGAAGCTTTTAAGTTTGCGTAGAGGTCGCTTCCTAACGAGTCAGCGTCCCTTAACGTATTAACGTTTTATTTCCTACCCGGTAAACTATGAGGAAAAATGCTTGATTTCGTGTGTACTACCTACCACCTTGTAAAGTTTGGATCATCTTATTTGAATCACCCTGCATAATCAGATGAAAAATTTCGCAATATGTTCTATATTAAATTGAACAGTGCAGGTATAGTGGAACTTTCTATACATAATTTCGTCTCTACACCTCAATGTTTTCGGGATTTACTCAAACATTGACGAATTCACAATTTACTTTCACGTCAACAGCTTAACTGAACAATGACGTGCTTAAATTAAGAAAAAAATTCAGAACTCGTCAAAAATCCCCAAGTTGGCTATATTTCGCTCAATTCGTCGGCAAGAAAGCCGAATTTGTCGCCAAGATTATGCGATACGGGCTTTCTATTTATAATAAAGGTTTCCTGTTAGGAATATGTAACAAGATGGCGGCATTTCTGTTGCATATTCCCGTTTCCTTCCCATCACATTTCTTTCACAATTTACTCCGTACCTCGCGCCCTAAGATCGTTTACATCAAAAACATATTACTGACACTTGTAATTAATTTGACGGTAGTATAGATATTGAAGGATTTGGCTTAATTAGATTTGGCTTAATAAGATTTGGCTGACAACTATTTTCCATGCTGGCTTTTTTCTTTTCAACTGTGATGATAGAAAATGGTTCATGTTATGGCTTCATGTCATGAATTCATTTAGTTTATAATGATGAATATTCAATTTTCTTTTGAACGTGCGAGTCAATTAGTTAGCTAATTGAATTTCAATTGAAATTTTTACTGTCTCGGAAATTAATTAGCAAACACGGGCAATATCAAAGATTAACGAAATAGAAATATTTCTGTACATAAAATATAATATAAAATATAGAATAAAATATGTATAGAAATATGATAAGATGCTAAACATCACAAAGTGCAATAAACTGTATTTTTTAGAACGTACCACTGCAAAATAATCTGTTATGGGCAGTATGTGGTTTTCCTACATAATGAAATTGTTTTACATCTTTCGCAGCTAACTAACAATGTTCATCTGTGGAAGAAAAAATCTCCACCTCTGATTATTAAAGAATCGTTCACCATAGAAAAAATTTAGATATACCTTTCGATTAGGAATAACGTCCTCTACACATACTTGTGCATAAACTTTGCATAAAGGGCTGTCTTGAAATTGAAACATGCATAAACTTCGAAATTCCAAATAGCAGTACCCAAGTATAGCAAAATGTTTCGAATCTAGAGAAAAATCTAACCTACGACACCAAATTTCGAGTCATTTGGATGACGTGTTTTCGAGTTATGAGTATGTAAAGTTATAATGAAAGTTTTTAATGACCATCCTGCTGAAAGCCATTATTTAATTTATTGCTGTTACCGATAAAAAGTAGTATACCAAGTTTACGAGAAATTCACGAATGTTTCGAGAGATTGGACACATCCTGTTGAAAACGTAATATGTCAAATATCTCAGAAACGGCTCGTGAAAACTCTAGAACTTCAAATCATTTCTGTTTCAAGTTATTTAAAGTATCTACACTTTTGATTACACGCATTATGTTTTATTTATATACTTTTACTTTAAATCAGAAATAATGGGAACACAACACTACACGACTGCTGCGCTACGCCCGCTACGAGGCTTAATATGCCCTAAATAAGCGACGAGCATATGCAGTCGATGTAGGCGACCTTTTCTAGTGCAGGCTAATAAATAGTCTTAAAATTTAAGTTCTTGCTTATATAGAATTTGAAATATGATAACATTAGTGAAATATCTTAAAAAGAGGAGGCGATAATTAATAAAATATAGATCTAAAAGATTTGCAACCTATTTAAAATTATTTATTTTGAAAATGGGAGATGCTAAACTGTCTTAAAACTAATACTATGTTCTTAATAATTAATGAAATTACTTAGAATCCCAAATAAGAAAGCAGTGACTTTAGCCACAGAGAAGTAATATAAAAGCTCACCACGAGTATGATTACTTCGAAAAAAGCGAAGTGAATTAAAATAGAACAAAAGTACCAGATCGAATTTTTCACTAAGATAACATAACAACAATCACGCATTCATTGCCTTGCGCGTGAAAGAAGTGCCCTTTATGGTCGATATGGCGAAAGTCAATTTTTATAGATCCACTTTAAAATTCACAAGAAATCCAAAAGTAGTGTAATTAATACTGCTTGTTAGAATGCAAAGATACACCTCTATAATCATGCCAAAAATTAGAATAATGCGAACTTTCAAATAAGATTTCAAAAGTAAAGTTGCCAGAACACATTAATTTTGAACATTTAAAAAATATATTTTTAAAATAAACATTTTTACACATATTTTGTTTAAAGCTCGTTAGAGTGAGCCTTCATTTTTTGATATTTCCGATGGTGTTAAGATGGCAGCTCTGCGATGATGTTTTCAATCACTGAGGAATCAATTTATGTAAAAATTACTCAAAATTGTGTTTGAGCAATAAATAACCCAAAAATTAGTTTAAATTAAAAGAAATCTCGCGGAAGTACGTCGTTGCATAAGTTAAGGCACACTTATACAAAATTTTATGGCTTTATAAAGCTTCAGTTTTCCACTACTGTCAACGCACACAGATAGACATCTTTTAATACCATATATATAAAATATGTTAATTCACAAGGGTAGATACATTTGTAGACATATTTTTTATCATAGATATAAAATATGTTAATTCACAAGGGTAGATACATTTGTAGACATATTTTTTATCATAGATATAAAATATGTTAATTCACAAGGGTAGATACATTTGTAGACATATTTTTTATCGTGGATATAAAATATGTTAATTCACAAGGGTAGATACATTTGTAGACATATTTTTTATCGTAGATATAAAATATGTTAATTCACAAGGGTAGATACATTTGTAGACATATTTTTTATCGTAGATATAAAATATGTTAATTCACAAGGGTAGATACATTTGTAGACATATTTTTTATCGTAGATATAAAATATGTTAATTCACAAGGGTAGATACATTTGTAGACATATTTTTTATCGTAGATATAAAATATGTTAATTCACAAGGGTAGATACATTTGTAGACATATTTTTTATCGTAGATATAAAATATGTTAATTCACAAGGGTAGATACATTTGTAGACATATTTTTTATCATAGATATAAAATATGTTAATTCACAAGGGTAGATACATTTGTAGACATATTTTTCATCATAGATATAAAATATGTTAATTCACAAGGGTAGATACATTTGTAGACATATTTTTCATCATAGATATAAAATATGTTAATTCACAAGGGTAGATACATTTGTAGACATATTTTTCATCATAGATATAAAATATGTTAATTCACAAGGGTAGATACATTTGTAGACATATTTTTCATCATAGATATAAAATATGTTAATTCACAAGGGTAGATACATTTGTAGACATATTTTTCATCATAGATATAAAATATGTTACTTCACAAGGGTAGATACATTTGTAGACATATTTTTCATCATAGATATAAAATATGTTAATTCACAAGGGTAGATACATTTGTAGACATATTTTTCTTCATAGATATAAAATATGTTAATTCACAAGGGTAGATACATTTGTAGACATATTTTTCATCATAGATATAAAATATGTTAATTCACAAGGGTAGATACATTTGTAGACATATATTTATCACAGATATAAAACATGTTCATTCACAAGGGTAGATACATTTGTAGACATATTTTTTATCATAGATATAAAATATGTTAATTCACAAGTGCAGATATATTATTTATTGCATCACACAAAAGTGAAAAGAAATAAACATATTTCAACTACTCTTTTGTCCATGAGTAACCGCTACATAAAAAATGTTTCCATAACGCCGGAACTACCTCTTGATTAAAATTGAGGAATTAACCTATTATTGACTCGTATAATTAACTTGGAGCAGATTGTATATATATTGAATGTTTTTGTTCCATTTTTTTGCGCCGAGAAGAATACTGAAGGAAGTTTTTGCGTCAAGAATGCAAAAGGCTGATGCAATTACTTCAAAGTGAGCTTATTTAGTTTAGAGTCATGAATATTCAAGTGATTGCTCAACGTGTGAATCAATTAGCTAATTAAAGGACTAACTTAATACCGGTTGAATGGTCTGCTTTTTAAATGAAATAAAGAAAATGTAATTGGGATCAAAAGATGGTGCAAGTATAGAAATTTGGAAAGTTGTTTAATAACATAAAGTCTTAAATGTCATGTTTAGTTACTTTCCCTAAATGCATAATATAATGTATTGTGATGGTGTCGAAAATTCGCAGTCAAGTTTTCAACGGAGGATCTCATTAAATCAAATCGAACGTTTTTCAGGTAATGTCTGTGTGTGTAAGTGTGTTAGACACCATATCTCACGAACGAATGAAGAATTTCAAAAATAATTTGGTACAATTATTACAACAGTTAATACTGTAACACCATTGATTTTAAACACAATTAAGTGTTCTGAAGAAAGAAAATCAGGACCTTCGTTAACGATAAGAAAATGACCAATTTTAAAGTAATTTATATTGGAAAACGAATAGCAAATATTTTGAACGCTAGCATGGACCTTTCTTGATATATTATATGTTTTTAATATACATTTATCAAAATAATGACATGAAATTAACAAAGTAATAAGTATCATCTGATCGGTTCGAAGGGAACATAAAAGGAAGTTTAAAAGAGGAAATTAAACCTGAATTAACTCATGCAATATTATGCAAATAATTCGTAAACACTATTCTCGCGAATGTTGATTCTATTTACGAGAGAGGATGCATTGTGTACTACTTTTGTAATATGACGCCCAAGAATTCGCCTAGGGTCATTTATTTCACCCGATATCCATTTACAGTTAGTTGCACAGTTGTTGAGAATTTTGGGCGTGAATATAAATAAGTCACTTTGTTTGGATTCACAAGTTGCGAAAAGCGTCAAATTTCAATTTACGTGATAATACTTCAATGCCAAAATCATTTCACTGTTGATCTTGTATATTGTAATTTTGCTGTGAAATGCGTAATGTCAATTCATTATGTGGGAAGAATAACGTGCTACCCATATAATTTTTTAATGTTACAAAAATTCTAATGTGGAGTAGATTAAACTTTACTTTAGAATACGATTTTTAGGTCTCATGCAAATATAGAAATAAAAAGGATTGCCCAGCGCATGATGTAGAACGTCGTCTGCCTAGCCAGAAATAAGGGATTTTGGAAGGGAACATAGAAGGAAGTTTAAAAGAGAAAAATAGCCAGAATTACAGATAAAAAATCTGATGTGGGCAGCACATTACTCTTCCTATATCATATAATGAAATTGCGTCATCACAGACAAAAATGATGTGTAAGATGTATAAGGCAAAATGCTTTTAACATTGAATTGTGCATCTCTTACATGTAAAACTAATTCTATATAGGTACACAGTGAATTTATATTTCGCGCTACAATAAATTGGCAATTATCAATAGTGGTAGCATCCTCTACAAGCAATATCTTAATTAATGCAATAACACTCCAAGACAAAAAAACTACGCACCCCACAAAATAATCCGATAGTAATGAAACTTTACATGCAAACACCTTTCGACCGGATATACGAATAATAAAAAATTCGCAGTCAATGAATGGATAGTCGGAACTACTGCGCATTGAAACTGAGCACCTTGGTGGTGTATACAAGGAGCGAACTTTGCTTTCAGGAACAAAACGTGCAGTGGATTTCGATCGCGTTTACTTACCTTGCTTGTAACAATGTCTCGCGGGCGAATTCGCGGCCACTACGAGCATATGAAGAAGTGTTGAAAGCCCAGACCACACGACTGACCCATGGGTTTACAGCAGCAAGATGTGAGGCCGGGAGAATATGAAGGAGTGTGAAAGAGGGCGTGCGGTCGGACTGCATGAGGCTGGATGGGCACCCCGACGAATCGCTCGGCATTTGGGTAGGAGCGATGCAGCAATTAGACGATGTTGGCAGAAATGGGTACGGAATGGCAGATTTCAACGACAAGCGACAACGGACGGCCTAGAGCAACGACAGAATGGGAAGATAGAGCGATTGACAGAGCAGCCGTGACAGCACGATATTAGTCGTTATTAACCATCCAACGTGTGGCAAACACGGAAGTGAGCAACCGGTCCATTAATATACTATAGGAGCAGAATCTATACTCGCGGCGCCCATTACGCCGCCTACCACTGACCAGTACGCATCGTCAACAGCGATTGCAATGGTGCCTGACCCGATCAACGTGGAGTTGTTCAGATTGGGGACGAATTGTCTTCAGTGATGAGTTCCGTTTTGAACTGAGTCACGACGACTAGTGCAGACGTGTCTGAAGACAGCCTGGACATCGTCAGGATCCTGCTCTTATTGTCACACGCCACACGACCCGACAACAGAGAGTTATGGTCTGGGGTGTCATTTTGTTTGATAGCCGAAGCCCTTTTATAGTCCTCAGTGGCACCATCAGAGCACAGCGGTACATTTCCGACATTCGACGACCCGTTGTATTGTCATATCTTTCGCGACACATCGGGATAACTTTTCAGCAAAATAATGCCAGACCACATACGGCACGCCTCTCTATTGATTGTCTGCGTGCTTACGACACACTTCCTTGGCCAGCCAGATCCCCTGATCTCTCGCCTACTGAGCACATTTGAGCTGAGATGGGACGTCGACTGCGACTATACCAGAATACAGACGAATTAGCTCGTCAATTGGATGCCATTTGGAATAGCATCCCTCAGAACACCATCCGGCAACTTTATGCACCAATGCCACGTCAGATAATAGCTTGTATCAAGGACAGAAGTTGACCAACGCCATATTGACGTGATCACTTTGTGTAGATCTTTCAGTGCAATAAATCATCCAATTGTTCTGAAATTCTAATAATTTATTTTTTTTTGTACATCCACATTACACGTGTATTTGCCGTCATTATTATTATATTACAGTCACTTTTGCAATTTTGGGGATATTTTTGTGAATCTGGAACGAAATAGTGCTAAGCTGACGATACTTCGCTAAGTTAGTCGCCAAGTTCACCAAATTGATCACCAAGCGCTACACAGACAAACGGAAAGAAGAGCTTTTTCATATAGTATATAAATTATGGCAAATTCCTAGGCTGAAAAATAAAATACTATTGCCCAAAATATCTTTTAAATTAATGGAATGAACTAGATCCACGAGAATGATATCAGCAAATTTATCGCATTATATTGCATATAAAAAATGAAAATATTACAAAACAGTTAATACTTTCCTTATTTTGTGCGATTTTTTGATAAATTCATTTGAAAAATGTACAGTATTTCGAGAACGGTTCATAACAGCAATCTTAATTTTGTGTTAATCGGTTTCTAATGAAAAATTATATAAGAAAGATTATTTAAGTAACATTATTGAAGGTTAAGATTTTTAAATGATATTTTCAAAATTTCACTCCAAAATCTGGGGTGTTCCGGATATTCGATTGCGTTTAAAATTAATATGATTCAGTATACACTCATTAAAAAATGTATATCAAATTTTGTTCGAAGCTCTCCATCCGTTTGTGAGAGATTGCATACATAGGCTCTCCCCCCCCCCCCTTCCTACACTCTCTACCTTACTTACACACACACACAGATATCTAAAAATCGTTCGATTCAAGGTCAAGGATGCTTGAAACGTGTTCTTTTGTCCAAAATGCAAATTCGAACTTTCAACCCCTCCATATAACTTCTCTATACTATGTATAAATTAAAGCAAAAACCATAAGTATTAGTTGGCACACAGGGTCTGTTAAAAAGGTGGACAAAAACGGGCTGAATATAGCTGTGAAAAATTACTGATAATCAGAAAAATAAATGTTGAGATTGATAAATACGAACTATAATGAGTTCAGAAAGCCCGGGGAACTTTTCAAAGGCAGAAATCAATATAATGAGCACATAAACTTGGGATATAAACTTAAGAGTTGACTTTGTAACGTCACATATCTGGAAAAAGTGAGTTCCATATTTTCAGGTGCTCTATACGGCAATGTGTGGCTCAACTTGACTTTTTCATACCAGAATTCATTTTTTTTATATAAATTTGACAATAAAAAATTCAAAAAATTGGTATCGCGGGTTCAAATGATTACAACTATAGTTACCCTCAACTGTAAAGAGCTTGAAAAAAATCGTTTGATTGATACGACAAACCATAATTCAACCAATCACGAACAGTTTTTAATCTGACGTCATCTTTGCACTTTAGAGTTCAAAGAATGTAGAATTTGAAAATCGTTTGTGTTGAAGAGTTGAACTTTTATAATTAAGATGCTTTGACTTTTAATTTAGAACACCTATATTCCTTGCTATGTTGGTATAGGTAGTCAAGTTTTATATAAATTTTGACAACATAAATTTTGAAAGTGTAAATAATTCGATTTTCTTAAAGAATGATCGTGAAGTAATTACCAGGTATGTTGGAATATATATTTCATGATAACTTATAGAGATAATTCCTTAATTTTTTCGTTATGCGTTGCTTTTGTATTATATATATATATATATATATATATATATGAAAGAAGTCCTGCCTCTAAAATTAATTAATGTATTTTATTGCTGAAACGAAATTATGTATTTTATCTTAAACAATAAATATAATTGTGTAATAATTCTTATTACTGCTCTAAAACTAGTACGGTGAGTCGAAATATAGCCATATTATATCTAAATAATTACCGATCTGAATTTCACTGATCCATGTCGAATCTAAATTACCGATGCCTCGATAACGTAGGATATGATTATCTTGCGTGTCAGCACGGTAAGTCCATATATAGCCAAGTTATATCTAAGTAATTAACGATCTGAATTTTACTGATCCATGCCGAATCTAAATTACCGATGCCTGGATAATGTACGGTATGACTATCTGAATTGTGGATTTCTTGAATATGCCTTTGGTTATGCATTATTACTTCTATAGAAAGTATTCGCACAGCATATATTTAGTAACATATATAAATATTGTTGATTTTCAAGTACTAAATAATTCCATATAAATATGCTATAATTTCCATTTACTCGAATTGATATGTGTAGTCAGGATCTGGGAAGGAGCGAGGGGGGTGGGGAGTTTGTAACTGAGTGGGAAGGGGTTTAAAGTGTTGTAATTAGTTTTCCAACATGATCCCTATGGAACATTATGTAATTCTTCTGCTAATGGGGAGGGGGGGAGCGTTGCACCCTAACCCATTGCAAGCGTAATTCTTTAGGCAATGTGGGTGGGTGTGGAAGGGGTTATGATACCATATCCACTTTGAATATGTTATAATAGATAACTAATGTTGCATTATAATAATGTTTAAATTGAAATAAATGTAGTATTATATTAATATTAGTGCCGACGCAGTGGTCGAGCGGTCAAGGCGAGCGTTTCCAAGCAGTCGTCCGACCGCCGCTTTATGGGTTCGAGTCCCACGTAAGGCATGGATGTAGTGTTGGTGGGCGTAGTGTGTTCCGCCCCCCCTCTGGTGCGCCTGGGGCAACGTCCTAGGACGGCTAAATAGTTCACGTTCTGGCCGATGTATAGGCGAATGATGATAGTCAAGTGCTTGGCCATTTGAAAAAAAAAAGATTAGCATTAGTAATATTAATATTTCTTAGAAAATTAAAACTTATTGCTATTTCAGGACGAGATAAACAACATTTATAACTTATTTCACGTTTTTCATGATTTATAATCCTAAATTAGTTAAAAGAAAATATTGGAAAGAGTAATTAATAGAAATTGTTCTGCAGAAAGAATCATAATTATGAAAAATATCGATGTTTTCCAAAACAGTAGACTAATTATGACTAATTATGACTTATTTAAGCACAATCTCATTGCAGAAAGCTTCCACTACTGTTTTAGAACATATTTACTGCCCCATACTATGTATGTTATTGTTTTAAAAGCTATTATTTTACAATTTGAGATATATTATCTGTTATATACGCAGTAAAACGCTGTTACCATTTGATAGGTTTTATAACGATGCGTGTATATGTGTGTATATGCGGATTGGCACAAGATGTATCAAGAATAAATGCATGAACGGAAATGTATGAATTCATTCTATCGTCGACAGAATTTTACAAAATTTTGAGGTATCACTTGTGAGGACCTTGATGCTAATCGAATTAGCAAAGTTCGAAAATATATCCAGTCTTTTTGTCATTGTCAAAATCTGAAATACAAAACTAAATAATCTGATGTAGACATCACATGACTTTCCTTATATAATGCAATGAATCTATTCCTTTCACAGTAAAAAAATGTGTAAGATACAAGGTACTGTGTTTTTATCGTTGAATTGTACATTTGGCGATTTTCCGGTTGACAAAGTGTAAAACTGTTTCAAAGTACCCAATTAACTTATATTTCTTGCAACTCTAAATAAACAATTATCGATATTGATAGCATCCTTAACAAGCGATATAGTCCATATATTAAAATATTTCAATAATTAATTCATCAATTAGGTATCATTGTCATTAATTTAAAGTCATTTCTGCAATTTTGATCATATTTTTTTCAATCTGGGGCGAAACATCACCAGATTAGAGATATTTCGATAGGTTTTTCTCCAAGTTCGCCAAAATGCATTACCAAGTGTTACAGACAAACGGAGAAGAGAGCATTTCTTATATACTAGAAGGTAGTCGTCATTTCATTGATTTCGCGTCGGCTTTATCAATTTGGCTAATTTTTATCAATTGGATGACATTTTTGTCAATTTGGCAACTTCTACAAAGTCAGCAAGTTGGAGATATTAAGACAAATTCGTCACCAAAATTTTGCCAAATTTTCCAAACGGAAAAATAGGTTATTCTCATAGGTCGTTTGCACTTTATGGAAACTATTTCGATAATTAATTTTTATACATAAAAAGCGTATTTATTGCGGCGTTTTGCTTCTGTTTGATAGCCTTGATTCTTGACTATAGCTCTAGCTCCGATTTTTCCATGAAAATAAGCTTTTTCTTAGCACCGTCATGTCGATTGCATCCGACTCCTCTTGGGTCGTTTTCCAAAATCCATTCAGTGTTCTGGTGTGCTGTTTTCCTAAGGCTCGTTTTAACCCACCGAAAGCGTAAAAGTCTATAGGAGAAGCGCTAGGGGATTTTACAGGTATTGCATTAAATGGGATACATTTTATTCCTGTTTCTGATTATTTTTCTTTGCTAAATATGCGGCAGTTGACTTAGACGTGTGACTAGAGATTTTTTCCATATGAAGCTCAACTTTATTGATGTCCTTTCCATATAGGGCTGGAATTTCTTCTTCAAACATTGGTTCTAAAATATTCTGCTGATAGTAGAGTGAATTAATTTTAACTTTACTTGGGACTTTTTAAAATTTAATTTACCGTTGTGATAAAATCCTGCAACTGTCATGAATCCCTTTGGGAACTTTTCTGTACATCGACGAAGCCATTTCGTGCGGTCATTTTTGTCAGTTGAGCAATCGAAAATTGCTCTTATTTTATTACAGTCACTTAAATATACAACCATGCCTCATCGAGTGTTGTCACAAAATTTCATTTATCAGCAGCTAGGTGCTTTTATATAATTTTCTACAATTTGTTTTTCTTTCCGCAATATGCTTTGGCAAAAGCAGATAAACTTTAGATTTAAACATCTTTTTTAACAAATCCTTATACATGATTTTACTTGCAGTGCCAGAAGACATTCCCTGTTTCGATGCAATGGATCTTTGAGTCGGTGGAGTTTCTTTTAAGATCAGAGACTTCACTTTCTTGATATTTACCCGCATTCGAACAGTCTTGGGATGCGATTTTGCGGCCCTTTTTTCATTTTTTCTTTCAGCTTGACGCTGTTTCCCTTTCAAATTTAATATATTACAAATACATTTCTTTGAAATGCAATAACCTCCAATTTTACAAAGCTTTACAATTTGTTGATACGAATATTTTCCTCGAAAAGTGCATTTACCTAATCTTCGAGCCATCTATCAATTTCAGGAGCCATTTTTAAAAATGAATCTTTTATTCTACATTCCAATCAAAACAAAACGACGATTAGCGTAACAGCCGATTATATTGAAAATTCCAAGTCTTTATCTCAAAATGTTAACGTCAAACATAAATACAAAATCGTTTCCATAAAGTGCGAACGACCTCTGTAGTAGATACTTATTTTCGAAGATATTGAATTTTCGACAATTAGTCGTCATTTTCATTGATTTAGTGTCATTCTTATCAATTTGGCGAACTTTTCGTTAATTTTGCAACATTTAAAAAAATCCCCAAGTTGGCGACATTCCACCAAATCTGTCGCCAAAATCTCGCCAAGCGTTATGGACGGGGACATAAATTATTCTTATAGCAGATAAATGAATATTGGCATAAAATCCAAAAGTATTACTCAAAGTCTCTTTTCTCATGAATGGAACGAGCTAGATCCACGAGAATGGTGTCACCAAATTTATCACATAATATTACATATGAAAAATAAACATATTTCACACTAGCTAACATTTGTTTTTAATTTATATGATTTTTTGGTAAATTTATTTGACAAATGTGCAATATCTCAAGAGGGGGTTCATGCTAGCGTTCGAAAGTTTAAGTCAATCGTTTTCTAAGGAGGAATTACATAAGAAATGTCTATTTACGTAACTTTATTAAAAATTTCAATTTTTTAATGATTTTTTCAAAATTTCACACAAAAATTTAGGGAGTTCTTAACATTTGATTACGTTTAAAAACAATAGGCTTCTAGTATTTACAATTTGTAATTTTGTACCAAATTTCGTTCGAATCGGTCCATTCGTTCGTGAGATATCGTCTCTACAGACTCATTGACACACACACACACATACTTTCACACACACACACATACTTTCACACACTCACATACTTTCACACACACACACTTTCACACAGACACATACTTTCACACACACACACTGAGACATCACCTCAAAAACGCTCGATTCGTGTTCAGGGATGCTAGAAACGTGCTCTCCCGCTGAAAATTCTAATTCGGATTTTCGATCTCGTTACAATTATTTCCTTATACACTCTTTTGCCAAAAAAAAAAGAAACGAAGTACCATGAAGAAAGTGACTGTTTTATTAAAATTAAATATGGGCACAGCTCATACATAGGTAATGAAATGATTAAAACACCAAGGCCGCATGACCCATCAATGGTTAGCAATTACACATTGAATTTTTATATCAGTAATCTGTTAAACCCTCCTTGGCATCAATGCATGCTTGTATACATCTAGGTAAGGAGTGATAAAGTTTCCTAATGTCATCCTGCAATACATTGTACCTGACATTCCTCAATTGTTGCTCCAGATCTCTTATATTTCGGGGTGCCCGAAACCGGCGGCCTAGCATGTCCCATACATGTTCGATTGTCGAAAAGTCAGGTGACCTTGCTGGAAAAGGAACAGTATCAACAGCACGGAGACAGTCCACAGATATGCGAGCCGTATGCAGCTTGGAATTATTTTGTTGGAAAATGATTCCATAATGACTTGCTATGAAGGTTAAATCAAACGGCTGCAGGATTTCATCAACATATCGTTGAACTGTAAAGTTGAACACAGGAATACTAGGGGCAACCTTCTGTCGTAAGAAATAGCACCCCACACCATCACACCATTGGTAATGGCTGTGTGCCTGTGTAAAACAAAGGCTGATTGGAACCGCAGGCCCTGGCGCCTCCACACACGTAACCGATGGTCACCTGCTGAAAAACTGAAGCGGGATTCATCGCTGAACACTATGCGATGCCTGACTGCTGGCAGCCACGATGCTGGGCTACGGCGCAACTCTAAACGACTCTGTCGATGTTGTGGGGTTATGAGCAGACATCTTAAAGGCCGACGAGAGTGTAACCCGACCTCAGCCAAGCGCCGTGAGATGGTGGAATTTACCACGGTTGGTATGGAAAAGGCTGTATTACGTTGGATGACGGACAATTATCCGACCTTGTCTTGCATTCGTGCACCTTGGCTTTCCCGAGCCTTTATTTCGCCGATGAGTTCCTTGCAGCAACCATTGCTGCCAGCACCTTTGCACAGCAGTGTCCGACAGGTGCAGATGGCGGCATATTGCTTGGTATGACCAGCCAGCTTCACGCATCCCGAGTATACGATCACGTTCGAACTCGTCTAATTGCTTATAAGGTCTTCAGCAACGTCGTACGGCATTATAGTTTGTGTCTCTACGGAACTGTAACTCCAAAAACTAGCAAAGGTAAACCGTCCACATTTTTAACCTGTTTTATAAGATTCTAGTTACTTAGTAGAAACTCCCGCTATGACTAAAGTTAACACCCATTGGCCTTGCAGGTCTAATCATTTTCATACTTGGTATAAAGGAATTTGCATGCGAAATTTCGAGATGATCGGATTGTTTTTAGGGATGCTTCGTTTTTTTTTGTTTGCAAAAGAGTATGTATTATACTATGTATATAAAGAAAGTAAAAATATATAACTACCAGAAATTTTGAATATAAGGAAAACTATATATATATGAAACAATGGTTTATTTGTTTAGAGAGTTCATGTCGGATCTTGGGTAAGTAATCTAAAGGGGATTAGATCACTTGTGCTAAGTTCTTGTAAAGGATTTGGGCCTCTGCATTCATCGTACCAGTTGTCAGGCGTTGCTCCTCTGCTCGTTTGAAGACTGTTCTGAGCTCTTATATTTTTGGGTTACGAAGTATCATCGAAGTTTCTCAAATTGTACTGGATGTGGACAAATCAAAAAATAAATTTTGCAACTTCTCGTAACATGTTCGAGATAATTCTTACAAAATGGTTTTCATTTACTTATGGTTAAAGTATTTTTAAAGCATTTCTTTATCAGATAATGTTGAGTATATTTTGTGATAGTTTTCAAATTTACATATGTAAAAAAATCGAATGTGGGCAGCACATGACTTTTATTATATCATGCAATGAATTTTCTACTTTTACAGTAACAAAAACAGGTTATTCTTATATTAGATACTTATATTCTTTCCAAGATACCGAATTTTCGTCAATTAGTCGTCATTTTCATTGATTTAGAGTGACTTTTATCCATTTGGTGAGATTTTCATTAATTTGGCTTCCATTCGAGATTTTCATTAATGTGAATCATAAACTAGACTTTTCAGGTGAAAAATAGAGCTTGATGAGTTGTACATTATTTCCATTTAATCGTTATTCCTGACTTTTGTAGACTAGTTAAAATAAAGCAAATTATGACACTTAATCAGTTATTATTATTTTTTGCCAACATTGAAGGTAATGGCTATATCATGCTTACGAGTGCAAAAACATGCCTGAAACCGGTCCTTGCATGCTGTTATTTTTGAAGGAAGCGCGATTTGAACCCCTGTTTTTAGGACAGGCCTTCAGCATCACTATAACTACGGAATGGAAGGACCCTTAGTGTATACTTTTACGAATATGTAAAAAGATTCACGATGCTTTTCTTTCCCTCAAGGAGAAAACAATTTTACAGATAACCATCGCTTTTACGTCAAAGTAGGATTGCTTGAACTTAGCAATATTTTCGCGACCAGAGTTTGTGCCAGACTTGACGAAACATTGTATACTTCTGACAATATTCCGAATTCCCTTAAACTTCCTAGATGTATTATTCACTAGTTGCAAGGACACTCTTTCTTTCTTGAGGAAGATTATACGAGTATGAGGGAGTTTGTGTTCATTTGTGCAGAGACTCAACGTGATACGAGTCAAATTGAATTGTTAAATACGTCAGTGTTTTGCGAACAGAATCAGTTGTTTTGTGAATTCGGGGAGCGTTTAATTGCTGTCTTATTGTACTTGACAATTGTTTAGTGAACGTATAAGATAGTTACCGAGTTCTTCGCTGCATATTGTTTCGGTTGTATATTGTTC
Source organism: Amaurobius ferox (assembly GCA_951213105.1). Taxonomy (NCBI): domain Eukaryota; kingdom Metazoa; phylum Arthropoda; class Arachnida; order Araneae; family Amaurobiidae; genus Amaurobius; species Amaurobius ferox. Next base: position 143,852,974 of record OX578145.1, read on the forward strand.
CTGTTCTAAAATCGTTCATTCTCCAGAAATTTGGACTTATTTTCGTATCATAGGCGTACATCCACGATTAGAGAGCATACCTCTTAATAATGCGTTACACTCATCTAATGTAAAATTACTATGTCCGATCGAATAAAAGTGATTGCAGAGCTGTAACTTTACTAAAATGATTAGATTTTACTCTACATTGATTAAGTATATTTTTAACACAATATGATAAGAGGCGATTTTTTTATCATATTCAGAAATAAGCAACACTTGCATGCACAGGAATTAGGTTTAGAGTCTCTTCAAAATGACCTACGTCAGTGACAATACACATTTAAATTTAAGAAAGAATATAATTGCATACTTCGAAAATCATAGCGGGTGTTAGCTTATAATTCTTATATGGGAGGGGGGGGGGCACCTCTTTCTGGCGGGAACTTGTGATTTGGAACTTTAACTTTAGCTTCATGTATACCAAGCTAAATTGTATACGAATTTTATACCGGCTACGTGAAAAGACGTATATATTCAGTTCACATAAAAGTTTGCAAAATTTTGGCAAATAGCAAGTTTTCTTGCTGTCATTTTAGTTAACAGGTATACTATGCAGACGAGTGCAAAATAAGCGCAAAACCGATTTATTTATATTTTTATCTGCAATGAAAATTTCTTTCTCAGATCTCAGCTTGTTACAGCACTTAGCATTCGACAAAGTAGGGCGGGCATTTATTGCCTATTGTGCTTTTCTGATACTATTTCCTGCTCATTAGACAATGCTCTACAACTTTGTAATTGATATTTTTCTTTTATTTTGCTGCATTAAGGAGTTTGTTTCTACTATTTTCAAGTTTCCTCGTAGGCGCTGCAATCACTTTCATTCGGTGATGCACTTTACTAAAGATAGACCACTTAACTAAACAATACAGATAGACCACCTTAATAAACTAACTTTAGATCACTTAACTAAACTATAGATTGACTACCTTACTAAACTAAAGATGGACCACTTAACTAAACTGAAAATAGGCCACTTAACTAAAATATAGACCACTTAAATAAAGTAATGATAGGCCACTTAACTAAACTGAAAATAGGCCACTTAACTAAAATATAGACCACTTAAATAAAGTAATGATAGGCCACTTAACTAAACTGAAAATAGGCCACTTAACTAAAATATAGACCACTTAAATAAAGTAATGATAGGCCACTTAACTAAACTGAAAATAGGCCACTTAACTAAAATATAGACCACTTAAATAAAGTAATGATAGGCCACTTAACTAAACTGAAAATAGGCCACTTAACTAAAATATAGACCACTTAAATAAAGTAATGATAGGCCACTTAACTAAACTGAAAATAGGCCACTTAACTAAAATATAGACCACTTAAATAAAGTAATGATAGGCCACTTAACTAAACTGAAAATAGGCCACTTAACTAAAATATAGACCACTTAAATAAAGTAATGATAGGCCACTTAACTAAACTGAAAATAGGCCACTTAACTAAAATATAGACCACTTAAATAAAGTAATGATAGGCCACTTAACTAAACTGAAAATAGGCCACTTAACTAAAATATAGACCACTTAAATAAAGTAATGATAGGCCACTTAACTAAACTGAAAATAGGCCACTTAACTAAAATATAGACCACTTAAATAAAGTAATGATAGGCCACTTAACTAAACTGAAAATAGGCCACTTAACTAAAATATAGACCACTTAAATAAAGTAATGATAGGCCACTTAACTAAACTGAAAATAGGCCACTTAACTAAAATATAGACCACTTAAATAAAGTAATGATAGGCCACTTAACTAAACTGAAAATAGGCCACTTAACTAAAATATAGACCACTTAAATAAAGTAATGATAGGCCACTTAACTAAACTGAAAATAGGCCACTTAACTAAAATATAGACCACTTAAATAAAGTAATGATAGGCCACTTAACTAAACTGAAAATAGGCCACTTAACTAAAATATAGACCACTTAAATAAAGTAATGATAGGCCACTTAACTAAACTGAAAATAGGCCACTTAACTAAAATATAGACCACTTAAATAAAGTAATGATAGGCCACTTAACTAAACTGAAAATAGGCCACTTAACTAAAATATAGACCACTTAAATAAAGTAATGATAGGCCACTTAACTAAACTGAAAATAGGCCACTTAACTAAAATATAGACCACTTAAATAAAGTAATGATAGGCCACTTAACTAAACTGAAAATAGGCCACTTAACTAAAATATAGACCACTTAAATAAAGTAATGATAGGCCACTTAACTAAACTGAAAATAGGCCACTTAACTAAAATATAGACCACTTAAATAAAGTAATGATAGGCCACTTAACTAAACTGAAAATAGGCCACTTAACTAAAATATAGACCACTTAAATAAAGTAATGATAGGCCACTTAACTAAACTGAAAATAGGCCACTTAACTAAAATATAGACCACTTAAATAAAGTAATGATAGGCCACTTAACTAAACTGAAAATAGGCCACTTAACTAAAATATAGACCACTTAAATAAAGTAATGATAGGCCACTTAACTAAACTGAAAATAGGCCACTTAACTAAAATATAGACCACTTAAATAAAGTAATGATAGGCCACTTAACTCAACTGAAAATAGGCCACTTAACTAAAATATAGACCACTTAAATAAAGTAATGATAGGCCACTTAACTAAACTGAAAATAGGCCACTTAACTAAAATATAGACCACTTAAATAAAGTAATGATAGGCCACTTAACTAAACTGAAAATAGGCCACTTAACTAAAATATAGACCACTTAAATAAAGTAATGATAGGCCACTTAACTAAACTAAATATATAACACTTAACTAAAGACAGACTACTTAACTAAATTAAAGATAGACCACCTTACTAAACTAAAGATAGATCACTTAATTAAACTGGAGATAGACCAATTAGCTAAACTGAAGATAGACCACTTAACTGAACTGAAGATAGACATATAAATTGATGTATGTAATTTTGTGTGTAGTTGATATATGTAAATTTTGTCAGGCGGGTATGGCCTATATTTAGGCACTTGTTCTCACTTTATTACTTCGCCACTGATGAAGGACATGATAATGTTAGAAAGCGTTTTGGCTATGTGATTGTGTACGTCAAAATAAGGCGATTTTAATAAATGACTTTTTAACCACTTATTTGCTTGTCTTTGATTTTAGAGTAAAGATAAACCACCTTAATAAAATAAAGATAGGCCTAAACTAAAGATAAACATAAACTGAAGATAGACCTTAACTACTAAAGGCAGACCTAAACTAAATATGTACTTAACTAAAGGTAGATCTAGATAGATTCACTTTACTAAAGACAGGCCTAACGTGTACAATTAAAGACTTTTCATTCTGAAGTTAATTGGGTGCTTAGAGACTTTCATAGGAATCCTGTGTATTCAATAGATTATGTTAAATTAGATAGAGAAATTCCTAGAGAATAGTTGTGAAGGAAATCGTTTATTTGTAAAGTCTATGCCTTTTAATACTGAAATAATTTCAACTGGCATTTGCACTTAAGTATCCTCTAATGTGAATACTCGAGGCTAAGGGGAAATAAATGTTCCTCTAACTGCTGCTTTCGAAGCGTCACCCCTCCAACTAAATAATCCTTTCAAAGATTAACTAATCCGTTAACTTAACACTAATTACAACTCTTTACAGAAACGAAACGTTAACATCCCAAATAACGTTGATAACTGAAACAATGGTATGGTTGTGACTCCGTAGGGGATATAACTTTATTGGGATTCATGCTCAATACGAGAGAATAAAAGATAAGACTGAGAATATACACATTTTCTCCATGTCACAATCGACAGGCATTCTAGAGCTAGTCATGAAATATTATGTTGGAAAATATGGATCCCTCAATCTGAATTTTTAGGTCTTGTGAAATATCCCCTCGGAATGGGGGTGGTGGTTACTTGTAGGATATAAATACAAGTCCGATTTTCCAAATGATTAACGCTTTATCAAAAGCAAGATAATCTTTACCGGTAAGCGTTAAATGGAACAATACACAGATGATTCTCTAGCCATCATAGATGGTTATAAAACTACTATAGTAAGTACAACGAACATCAATTGAATGCACAAAACGAAAAATTATGTTCTTAAGATACTGACAATTCACTTTTACTCGTATCACTCTAATTACCATCTAAGCTGTGATCAGCTTATATACCCTTTATTAAAAGTTCTGGAATCGGGCATGGTTATAAAAAATTACGCATGTATTTCCCTATGGACACTAATTTTGGATATGCAATGTTTACTACTGTCGCATCGGGAGAGTCTCGAGCCCAGTGTCGCTTCGGACTTTTCCCGACGACAGAGTCACATCGGCGGTGGATTCGGCTCCGGAGTCAAATCGGCGGGGAGTCGAACGAAAGTGAAACCGAAACCGATCTCACGACCGATATGCACAGAAGAATCGAAGATATGCAGACAAGTACATTGCGACACAGTAAAATCACACATGATTCACTTATAATACTCACATATAACTCATATATATTAACTCGCATGTAACCCAGGAGTACTTACGGTCTGGAGACATTAGTCCACAGATGGGTAGAAGAATAAAAGACAGAATTCAGGGTGTGCAAATAATTTAACTCATTTAGCCAAATATTCATTTATTCTTAAGTAAGCCATTAAATTTATATGTATATATTCCAAACAATTGTAATAATCTCTCTTTCACCAGAGAACTTTATGCAAAGTAAATTAACATTCAGTTAACATTATATCAATCACACTCTTTAGAATCTTTATCAATCTAAATTTCTATATAGACAATTATCAATATATTTTCAATAAGAATTCCAATTAAAATACGTTAGATTATAAGCTTTAAATTTATACCAGTGCTTAGAATGATGATTCAAAGTTCTACTGTTCATGAATAGAATTTTAGTAATTTTACCTTACAGTTCTGTTGATAAAACAAATCCACATAGTTTCAGAACATCCGATCTTAACTTTAAAAACATGGCTGAAGGACATTTCCGAAAAATTATATCCTAACTGAAGTGTACGACATCAGCATTCACCGATCAACCGATCAAGCAGCCACGCCCGGATTTTCGGACAACGGTCAAAATCACAACCTAAAACAGAAAAATAAAGCATTAAATTTTGAATAAAATTTCAGATCCCGGTGCATTTCTTCCTCGGGCATCATCCCGGATTAGATTTTGGGAAAATCAATAATCCACAGCAATATGGGGCCACCGGCCCTACACTCTTTGTTCCGTTTTCTCCTCCGAAAACTTACATCCGAACTTCTCAAAGTTCTTCTCCAAAAAGCCCCCGAACACGGCCGCAACTGCCCGACAACAGCCAAGAAGCTCTCCCATTGGCTGCCGACCAGAGGAGAAGTTTCGCTTTTCGAAACTTCCCACAGACGAGGCAGGCGCCGCGAAAAAACAACAGCAGAACATTAAATTCACATTCTCGAACGAAACTAGACTTTTACACGTAAATGAATCTGGACAAGGCTTAACACAATGCAGGCGTTGAAAAGGAGAGATTTCCAAGCCGCGATTCACAAACTGTCGAATCGAACATACATGCGATACGACACTACTCATTAATCAGCTCAATCTAATACCTTTGACATTGTTAATATCCTGTTAGACTGAAGTCATAAAAACAGTGACGCACCACGTGTCTTCCGCTTCCAGGGTCCAGGGCATCAGAACCCTCCCCTCCTGCTTACATAATCATATTTTTTGGTTTTATGTACATTATCGCAGTCAAAACTCACTGTAAAAGAAACTAGGATTGTTAAAAACATATTTTGTTATATAGTATATTTTTAAAGGTTTCTATTCTGCCATAAAGTTGTTCATTTAAAGACAAGCTGATGAGTATTGAGTTTTCACTATACGGTAAAACTTTTAAGGAGTTTTAATTACTGCAATGAAATTTATAAACAATTTTCAAATTACAGACTGATTTATTTATTTAGTTTTACAGACAACCATAACGTACATTGGAGTTGGAAAATTTAATCTTAACAACATCTGTATTGATTTGTTCAAAAGTGTTCTTTCAGTTAAGTGTTCACCGTCGTGTAAAGTTATTTATGTAAATATTATTCACTTTTTTCGGAACATTTCACAACCTTCAGCTCTCGCGGCTAGGGGCCACGGGCTCCCAGTCTATCCTTGATACAACATTAATATCTACAAGACGTCGTTTTCCTTCATGTGGTAAGCCACTTCCCCAAATAACCAAATGCCCAGAATGACTAAACTAATTGGGGAGTGGATTTCTTGCCTCTCTATCCCAAGGTCTATTACCGCAAATAACAACCCACCAGCTGTACCGTACGCAGCAGACTCGCGAAAGTGATTTTAGCACTTTTGGAATTATGCCCTTCAAATTTGAGGTATGGGCTATTTGAGGTGTAAGCCCCATTTGAGGTATAAGCTATTCCATGCGCACCCAAGTGCAAAATCGGACCATTAATACTATCTGCAACAAGAGCGCAGTCTTGACACTTTGGGTAATTGAAACTAAAAATGCATGTTTTTATCAAACGATTGAAATAAATGACCACGTACTTTTATGTATAGGGAGAAACTTCTCTATAGAAATGTACTGCATACCTAACCTTGGAAATATTATTTTATATGAAATCTGTTTGAGCAGAATGTTTCTAAAAAAATAGCCATCGAAGGCGATTTTGAAATTTATCTCTAGTTCCAATCAAGCGTAAACTAATATATTTTAATGCTTTGAATAATCTAGGCATATATTTGTATATTTAGACCGTTTATCTACAGGTCGAAACAAAATGTTTCTGAGAAAATGTTCGATGCTGTGGAAATGAGTAAGAGACAATACAAAAGTTTCATGGGAGGGGCGGGGGGGGGGGGAAGAAACGAATACTTATTTTAGTATAGTCAAAATGCGCAGTTAATTTGTTTTCCAAAATACTCATCAAACAGACAAATGTTTTATGTTTGATGAGACAACTTCTTAATTTGGATGTTTTGCTATGTGGATACCATTTAATTTAAAATACATCGTCAAACTTTTTTTGGTTATCTAATAAAATGCTTTGCTTCATCATGGCTTTATTTCGTCCTGTGGACAACGGCGTACCGTGAGTTTTTGGCAGGTGGGGGTAAAGGTGGGAAATTGCGCTCCTCCTCCCCTTACCAGATTACGAACTCGAGCTCGCGCGCGCATGCACGTACAGACACACACGTACGCACGCACACACACATTAATTATTTCTCTTGGAACTATTGGAATTTATAGATTTATTGAACAACTTTGATTTGAACAGATATTAGCACAAGATTTTCCGTTATTAAATATTGTCTCAGACATCATTTCCTACTAATGAACCCTTCAAGTTTTCGCGATTGCAAAGGTATCAATAACTTTGTCAGCATTGACTTTCTTGAATGTTCCCCCTCAATACTCAACAATGCCGAGTCACTCAAGCGTTCTTGTCCCATAGATGATCTCAAATAAGACATAATCAGTTTCAGTTTGCTGAAGGATGTTTCACAACTAGCAATTGATACTGAAATTGTGAGCAGAATTTGCAAAGCAGACTGAAGATTAAGGTACACTTTCACTCCAAATGAAATAATGAAATTCAGCAATTCTAATGGATGTATCGGCTCAAGTACATCGCTCTCATTTAGATTTTTGAATAGCATTGCATAATCCAAAATTTCTTTATGCAGCTCCTTCCCATTCAAATCATTTTTGTAGTTGCTGACGGTAGCATAACATTGTCTTTCCAATTCCTTATCCATATTGAGACTACTAAGAAGTTTTTGAAGAAATCCAAATCGATTGTCTAGAAGGTCACGCAATCGTTGGAAACGCTTTATGATTTGCACTCCAATGCGGTCAACGATGCTCCGTAGGATTCGTCCAATTGCTTTTCTGGCTGATAAGCCAACATCTCTTGCTTGTTCACCCGGCATCATTGTGACACGTCTTACTCTTTTCTGAACTGAAAGTCCCCGATCAATGCAACTTCTTTCTCCTTTGCAAACTGATTCATCATACAGCTTTTCACGATTCTCAGTAAAATGTTGTTCAAGAGAGTTCATGCCAGCTGCGCGCTTCCTTGAAAGTTATTTTGGGATCCTCTAGTCTTTTTTGGACTCCATTCATTAAAGACAAAATTGAGCTCCAAAATGGGAGAAATGTCAAAAATTGAATCTCAAAATGTTTGACAAAAGCGGATCTGCATCCGTTCTTGTTTTTTCTATGCAGTACTTGTCAGAACACATCCTCTCCAGCACATTCACAATCTTCTCCAGATTCTTATGGAGAACTGTAACATCTGCTTCCCAGGCTCTTCAATGAGTTTCAGAATCTTTTTTGACAGACACAGCAACATCATATATCAGCTGCCACCGAAATGTTGACTGTGAGAAGAATACATATAATGCCTCAACAGTTCCAGATATTGTGACAGCCACAATTTCCTTTCCAGCAGCATGCACTCCGACCAAATTAATTCTGCAGTTGTCACAATTCAAAAACAAAGCTTTGAAATTTTGATTCAAAATTCTTTGTTGCACACCAGATAAATGACCGGACATCACAGCTGCATTGGCGTAGCATTGAGGGAGGCAGCCCATCCGATTCTAGTTAATTACTTTCTCAATCGCAACAGCATCTTTCTCGTGAATTTCGATGTAGTCAATGAATGCTTCTTTGACCGCAGCAGTTTTATCTTCAAAATCAATGCCGACATACCGAATAACATGAGACATCTGCTCACGGTGTGCAACATCCGCGGTAGAGTCAAACAGAATCCCAAAATATTTGCTCCTCCGAATTTTTTGCAGAATTGAGTTCCGGGTATCTTAAGCTAAAAGACTAATAAACTTATTCTGTATTCTTGGTGATAAATAAAAGGATGAGCCAGGATTGTCCTTGGCATAGGTCAGATGCCGATCTAGCAATGGATCATATCGCGCCAGCAATTTGATCAGCGCCTGAAAGTTTCCAGGATTTGAAATTGAGGATAGTTGTTCTCGATGCCGCAAGGCAAGATTTTGTGATGCCAAATATTTGATGCAGTCAAGGAAGGATTCGTTTCAATATTCCTCACCATTTTTCCAGTTCCGATTGGATTTTGTTGAGGAATGTTTGATCAATTGCTTTTTTAGTCTGGAGGTGCCGCTCCATTTGTTTCCAAATATTGAATGACACCCTGTGATATATGTTCCCTTTTCATGTTCGGGGATTTTTTCATTCAATTTCTTCCAATTTTGGAATCTATAACCAAGCTCAAATTTTGATGTTTGGTTCTCAGGAGTACATGAGAATAAAAGGCAAGAAAAGTAGTATGTTTCTCCTTTTCGAGGTGAAGAAATAGCCAGGTTCGGTTCACCTTCTTCCCATCAGAAAGCTTTCGGGTAAACCATTTCTTAGTCATAGAGCTATCATAAGTTGCAAAAAAAGGATCATCTGTATTTTGGAATACTGCCCATTTTAGCCATTTCAGTTCATGTGTTATAATGGGTCCACTCAGGTCAGAATGAAAGTCCAGTTGACCTATATCTTTCTTCGATAAAACAGTAGGATGTAAAGTCTGAACTCTTTCCGATATTTCCACTGACGATTCAGTACTTTCATTTGGAATAGCATTAACAACTACCACAGAGATTTCTACAGGTTCCATAGTGCTCGCAGTAGTAGATTAATCAGATTTGGCATCAGCTTCAAGCAATCCAACCCTGTTTGGGCCATTCTCGTTTTGCTTCTCTAGGAACTTGGCCATCAATTGACTGGATTTCCCGATTTCTGTTGCAGCAGCTTTTCTCCGTTTGCGCCCAGCAGCGCAGATTATTTTCTACTGCCGCTGTTCGTTATTAAATATTCACAGCAAACCACTTTCTATTTTGGACGAGCCTAAATAAATAAATAATAATAATAATAGCTTGCAATACCCATATTTGCAGTAAAGGAGTAAAATTATTAATGCACTCATTTACTAATTATAAATGTTTAATCTATGTTTGTTTTTTCTCTCATTTTGAGCCCCCTAAATGGTTGACGCCCGGGGCAACTGCATCGACTGCCCCCCCCCCCCCCCACACACACACACACGGTAAGCCACTGCCTGTGGAAACCTGCCCGTTCTAAAATCCAATCAATTGTGAGATTGAAGTGTTTTATTGTGAACTATACTCAAAATAAACAGGAGTCATATCTGATTATTACTCGTTCAAATTAACAGATAAATACAGTTAACTTGAATACTTTACTAGACGTATCAGAAGCAGTGCACTCATTCTTCCTTAATTGTAATGTTAGGGACACGACAACAACAACAACAACAACTAGACGTATAATTTATTCTTCCTGTGTTTCAACATGACGGCTCTTCCATTACGTTTGATGAAAATAAGAATTTTAAGAAACCTACTTCTTGAAATTTTTGAAAACATATGTTCACACAATGAAATTTCTCGTAGCAAATACATCTCAATATCCGGCATCTCGTGTTAAATTTTTATAGGTCATAAAGCATATAGTAAAATATAAACAATAAACTAACTTTGAAATTAAAATAAATACTCATTTACCGTAAGTATTTTACTAAATTGAACTTGTTTACACTTAAAATATCTAACTTGTCTCTATTTAAAAATTTTGACCTGAAAACTGTTCTGACGCGAAGAACTTTTCAACCTGAATAGGGTATTTTTCGATCCGTTGCAAACAATTAGCTAAATAGTTGTGTTTATTTTACATTGGTCTTGGTACAACCCTTCTTCTTAAAACCATAACTTTCGATGCAGCCATCAGGGATTAAGTGATTAGCGCTTTCAGTTGTCCGTGAGGTTTAATGAAAAAAATCGAATTTCCTGTTTTCCCGCTAATACATGTCGCCATTACATTAATGAGTTCTAACAGAAAGGTTTTCAATCAGCCCCGGAAAAAAGATAAAGCCGGAGTCACTGAAATAGAAATGAGCTGCTGTTGAATATTTTATCAATTAATGAAACTTATTTATTTTGCAAAACAATTTTGATTAAACAAAGTTGTTCATACACTGGATATACCGCGTATGTTCTTGAATAAATTTAACTTGTAGATATTTAACAGTTGTTTAATGCTCTACATTTAGAATATTTTTATAAAGTAATTCGCATTTAAGGGTTTAGCGTCGTTATCAATTGCCACCGAGGTAAATGGAATTGTTCAGTTAGGTACTATACTATTCCGTGGACAATACAAAAAGTGTGCACATTTTCAGCAATCTGGGGCACCAGGTGGCTTCCGGAAAGTCTGGAAAGTTTTCAACCATCCCTCATTTTACTTTCTCCGGAAATATAATCCTTGGTCAGGTTCTGTTCCGTAGTTGGTACCACAAGTGTGCAAAGATTCAGTCATCTAGGTTAAGAGGGCTTCTAGAGTGTATATGAAAACGTTTCTTTTTCTCCCAGTTTCTCTGTCTCTTCAGAAAATCGAAAATCACACTTTGTTAGGGTCTGTCCGTGGTCGACACTATACATGTGCAACGATTCTCTCTTCTGAGCCACTAGAAGGTGTATATATAAAGAGTCTGGAAAGAAACAGACATGATATAACATCATTATATAGAAATTCATACATTTTAGGCAGGAATGATCATTATTCTTCATAAGAATAATATTATGAAAATATTCCATATTTCTTCTTCTACATATTTGAACTAAAAAAACGTCTACCTAGTTTTAGTTTAAAATACTGTGAAGAGAACTAAAATTTCGTTGCTTTCGTGGCTATTAAAAAGTAAATAAATTTTCATAGCTACTACAGGGTTGTAGCTATTTTGATATTCAATCTGCTTTTAATAGTGAGTAATACAGTGGGATAGAATCTAACAGAGCGGAATTTTCGATTATTCCCTGGAATTGGACAATGGTGACATTATCCATAACTCATTTACATACAAGCATATACACAGGACATATTTTCGAAAATGTTCAGTATGTTTTTGCATCTTCAAATGTGTTTACTTTCTGTCCATTAGTATCAGAAAGTAAAAGCTGTCTAACGTGCTTGCCTTTCCAGTCCCTTCAGAAGTTCCACTGTGACCTAGGAGGCTGAATTTTTGCAAACCTATAGTATCGACATAGGAACAGAACTTTATGAAGCTAGATTTTTGACTTTCTCAAAGGAGTATGGAAACTGGAATGTTTACAAAAAAATGTGCATGCACACTTCAACACTTCAACAGCCTCTCTTTGGTAACCTAGAAGACGCCATACTTATTGTATCGGCATCGGAGCAGAATCTAGCAGAACCGAATTTTCCCTCCAGACCGGACAGTAAATAGGGGGGGGGGGGTAAAAGTATTTTTAAGATCCTCTAGAAGTACCTTAGTGTCTTAAAATTCTAAAGTTTTTCACAACTATAATATCGACCACGGCATAAAATGTAACGTAATCGGAATTTTAATTTCTCTCCTACTGTCACATAGAATAGGGAGGATCGAGAAGCTTTTCTCACTATAAGGAATACTCATTGACATAGAAGGCTGAAAAGTTGTATATTTATAGTATCGTCCACGGTACAAAACTTAACTGAGCTAACTTTCGAATTAGATGAATATTTACGACGTTAAGCTACATACATTTTTAAACAAAATAAAACTTTTTTTAATAAAGTTGGAACTTAATTTCTCCTTTAATTTTGGAACTTAATTCCAAAAAGTTGGAACTTTTTTTTTAATAAAGTTGGAACTGTTCCCTCTCTTCTACTTCTCTGTGTAGTAAATACTAGTTATTCTTATTTAAGTCTGTCAAAAAGAGAAAAAGTTAGTTTTTCTCTTTTTGACAGACTTAAATAAGAATAACTAATATTTACTACAATGAAAATCATGTAAATTTGTAGTACCATTTTAAAATGCATATCAATATTATTCAATTTTAGAATTTTTTTAAAATTAGGCTTATACAAGTAATTTTGGCTTACATGCTCTGCCAGAATTCACCGTGCTTATTTCAATTTATTTCTTGGAAAAAATCAATTAGATTAAAAAAAACTGTCCCCAAAGTGGCAATATAGATTTCTATATACCTTACACTATATAATCTTGCACTTTATAATCTTTCTATATAATCTTGCACTTCATAATCTCGGTGTAAAAGAATGTGCCGTATATCTTGTACTTTATAATCTCGGTGTGAAAGAATGTGCCATATATCTTGCACTTCATAATCTCAGTGTGAAAGAATGTGCCGTATATCTTGTACTTCATAATCTCGGTGTAAAAAAATGTGCCGTATATCTTGTACTTCATAATCTCGGTGTAAAAGAATGTGCCGTATATCTTGTACTTCATAATCTCGGTGTGAAAGAATGTGCCGTATATTTTGTACTTCATAATCTCGGTGTAAAAGAATGTGCCGTATATCTTGTACTTCATAATCTCGGTGTAAAAGAATGTGCCGTATATCTTGTACTTCATAATCTCGGTGTAAAAGAATATGCCGTATATCTTGTACTTCATAATCTCGGTATAAAAGAATGTGCCGTATATCTTGTACTTCATAATCTCGGTGTGAAAGAATATGCCATATATCTTGCACTTCATAATCTCAGTGTGAAAGAATGTGCCGTATATCTTGTACTTCATAATCTCGGTGTGAAAGAATGTGCCATATATCTTGTACTTCATAATCTCGGTATAAAAGAATGTGCCGTATATCTTGTACTTCATAATCTCGGTGTGAAAGAATGTGCCATATATCTTGCACTTCTTAATCTCGGTATAAAAGAATGTGCCATATATCTTGTACTTCATAATCTCGGTGTGAAAGAATGTGCGATATATCTTGCACTTCATAATCTCAGTGTGAAAGAATGTGCCGTATATCTTGTACTTCATAATCTCGGTGTAAAAGAATGTGCCATATATCTTGTATTTCTTAATCTCGGGGTGAAAGAATGGGCCGTATATCTTGCACTTCAGAATTATCCTGTGAAAGAAGTAAATCCATTGCATTATGTAGGGGAAGTAATGCGCTGCCCTCATCATATTTTTTAAACTCATTTCTCGGGCAAAACTAATCGGACGCACAAAGCGTTTCCCAAAGTGACAATATAGATTCTTCCAATACCCATTCCATCGCAAACAATTAGCAATAGTTGGATTTGTTTAACACCGGCCCTCAAACAAAAGCCTATCGTCTTAAAACCATAACTTTTGTTGCCGCCATCTGGGATTAAGTGATTTGCGTTGTGTTCCGTCAGTGAGGTTTAATGAAAAAATCGCATTTTCTGTTTTTCCGCCAATACATGTAGCCATTACATTAATGAGCTCTCGCAGAGGGTTTCAAGCAGCTAGGGAAACGAGGAGGGGGGCGTAGCTACTGAAATAAAAATAATCTGCTGCTGAATATTTTATCAGTTAATCAGTTGTTTAATTTATTTTACAAAGCAAGTCCGATGAAATTGAGTAGTGTTATATTTTATGCAATTTATCTCCATTACTGGACGCAGTCTTTTATAAAATGTTATAAATGACTCATTTGTGCTTTCTTGCCTTTAGATTTGTATAGTCTTTAATTTAATACATCTTAGTATCTTATATTTGCGTTTGCTTTCAAGCTTGGTGTTGTAAAGCTTTCGAAGTAAGACAGTGGATAATCGGACTTTTGGTTGGATTTACTTTACTGGAAACTTATACCATTATCGTTACTAAATTTTAATATATAATTTAATAGGGAAAAAATGCTTAAAAACTGATGTAATAACTGTATAATATAAAATTTCTTAAGCACCGCATAATCGCACATAAATTGATCTACAAGTTTTAAAGTCATACAGTAGTCAATCTTAATATAGCGATTTCACTTATTTAAGTACGGCAATTGAGATATAGCACACATGGTTGAAGGTAAGAAAAATGTTGTTGCCATCGCCATGTGGTGAAATAAAAGAAGAAAAACTCTGAGACAGGAAAAAATTTACCGAGAATAAACGACAAAGACTACAAATGAATGAAATATGTGCATAAAATAAAGAATTATTAATTGCTTTTTATTATTTGTATTTTTTACAGATGGTTTGAAATTTTAAGAACTTTTCTTACTGTTTTAGTAGATCTTTTCACTATTCAGTTGTTTCTATTCACTCGGCTTTCTATTCTCTTATCCCTTTGTTTTATTACTGATTATTATATATGTTCTTCTATTCTTTACTTCATTCTTTCTTGTCATTCTTTCGCAGTATCATGCCTTTCAATTTTTCTGTCTTAGAGTTTCTTTCTCGCTTGTATTTCTCCCAGTTGCGTTGGCAGCAACTTTTCTCCTACTTTCAACTCTGTGTAATATGCCTCTGACGTACTTACTTGAATAAGTGAAGTCGCAGATAGGTTTCAAAATCTTGTTTGAGCGTGAAATTGAGTTTCTTTGATATAAAATCTGTTTTAAGAACATTTATATATTTAATGTGCATTTTTGCCTGCTTTAGAAAATTGATGTTGCAAGATTTCCTAATTCATGCAGTGAGATTCGTGCTATAATTATTTTAATGTTTCATTTCAATAAGTTTCAATATTTATCCAATGAAAGTATATACATTTAAGTGCCTAAAAAAATATGGTCAGTGAGTTCCTAACATCCTGCAGGAATATATTTAAAATTTAAATATGTAAAATTTGACGGTACAGTTATAACAGTAATTTATGGAATTTTTTTAGAAATCAACTTCTAATTGCGATTTAAAAATGGTATATTATAGCACCATTTTCTATATTTAGATCATACAATTGTCTTGTATTACTTGCCATTCTGTCTCAATCTGTTGACGATTTTGTCTGCGGTGGTTGTATCAGATCCTGAAGGTAACTTCCCATACAGTCACAGAAATGTTATATTGGTAATAAATGTTCTGTGGTTCTGCGTACTAGTCCCTCTACGTGCTCCAGTCCATAACTTCAAAGATGTGAGGGTCTTCTTCCAACAATTTATGGATACATTCTTGTACCGTTGTGTTACTTTGGCCGTTAAGACCAGGATTATATTACGTTATAACACTGCGTTACCACACTCCATGGAGTTGACCTCTCTTACCATTTTGCTGACCGGTCTCGAATGTACTAGTGTTTTCATGTCACCATAATTTAGAAAACATAGTTACTAGCGGGAAAATAAATCTCACTAGAGTTTGTGGAATATGCTCTTGCAAAGGAAAGAGGAATTAAACTCAATTTGTTTGTAAAACTTGTTGTATGCCATTGAATGTAGGTAAATGCTTTACAGTATACCATATCTGAAAAAATAATTAAATATATATAGTAAGTTTCATTTCAGCGCATGCTGTGTAAATAAGGTTTATTGAAGCTTATTTAGATGTTTTCATTTTATATTCAACCGAGGGAAAATAGCCGGCTGCACGGAATAGTTTTGGCTTGAAATAGCCGGTCAGCAATGTGTTAAAAAACGTTAATTGATAGTATTCCTTGAGAACTCGTATTTTAGATATTCTGATCAACTTAGTAATCTTTTAGGAGAAAGTTTTATTTAAAATTTGTTTTTTCAAAAAATAGTCGCTCTTTATAAACGCATGAAACGCCTAAGTTACAACACGTCAGGCTTTGCCTAACATCATCTAATGCTTTTTCGGGAGTTAGTAATTGCACATTCACAGGCATATTAAACAAATAATTTTAGATATTACTATTTTACTCAGTTTATGCATCTATACTTGGAACTCCCATCTATCGTTAATTATTGATAGATGGAGATTTTATAAAAATGCAATTTTAAGCTGATAGAAAATAATTTCGTCCAAAATTTAATCACCTCAATTACCCTTTTAAATTTTTGTTCCTTTTAAAAACATTTAAAACTTACTTTACTCTTCACAAAGTAACACATTAAATATTTTAATGCTCAGTTCCATTTCAAACACTTAGACAAAGAGTTGTATTTGTTTAACGCCGTCTCTATTGCTAACTATTTCTCCTTCTAAGCCATAACTTTGGTCTCACCTATCTGGGATTAAATAATTAGCGTTGAGTTGTCCACAAGGTTTAATGAATAAAAAAGAAAATTTTCTATTTCCTTGCTAATATATGTCGCTGCTACATTAATGAATTAGAAGTTTCCAATGAGCTAGAAAAAATAAGCAAAAGTCGTAGTCACCGAAATAGAAATGAGCTGTTGAATATTTTATAAATAATCGAAAGGAATTTATTTTCTAAAACAAGTTTGAAGAAGCAAAGTAGTATTGCGATAGATCTATGCCGTCTGTGCATGAAAATGTGGACAGTTTTCGGCAGGAGAAATTTTGCCATGCCTGATGAACAAACAAAAATAAAAGAAATTCCCCGGAATCTCCCAAGATCTATGTATTGCCTGTAAGAGGACATGATTAAATAATTGTATATTTAACCATGAGTTTCATTTTCTGTATGCTGGGCTCTTTGACCAGCGACCAATTTGTGTTTTGCCCTGAATTGGATGACGCCAAATATTCATCTCTATATTCTTTAATCATCTCCTCTTTTGTATTGGACTGCACGGTACCACATACTTGAAAGAGCAGAAGTGGGGATAGGATAAAAAAAAACATGGAACAGTTATTTAATATTGGTATTGTGGTGCACAAATAAAACAGGAACTTTAGTTAGTTAAACACATTGCGTTGATACTTTGAAATGCGGCTAATAATCCACCATTAATACAATCTTCAATACGAGTTCCTGGAATAAAATATATTAACATAATACCACACAATTAACTTTACCCATTTTAACTTTAAAATACATATTTATGAAGCACCTTATAATCATAATTAGTTTATAACAATTATACTCGTATATTTAAGGAGGAGACTAGACATGTGAGACCAGGCATACAAAAATTCCTAAAAGGACTATGGCCTTTTGATATATGTTATTGAGCACATATATTTTTGCTGTCGTTAGAAGTTTGTGGATCATTGGTTGTTGAACCACCGTATCAGCACTTCACTAACGAATCTGTATTTATCTGTTTATGTCCTATATTTAAGCACATGTTCGTCACTTGTTTTCACTTCGCCCCTGATGAAGGGCATAATAGTTCCCCAAAGCGCTGTGGCAATGGGATTTTTGTACATCGTAAAAAGGAGATTTTAATAAAATGCTTTTAAGCCTATTTTTTGGTTGTCTTTAATATTAAAGTATAAATTAGCAGGGTTTGTTTCACATAGGCCATATGCAAGAATCCTTTCTTATAAAAACCATAACTTTTCTTACAGCCATCTGGGATTAAGTGATCAGCCTTTTGCAGCATCGATGAGGTTTCATGAAAAAAAAATCGGATGTCCTGCCTTCCAGTTAATACATGTCGACATTACAGAAACGAGTTCTTATTTTAAGAAAAATTTTCATCAACTACAAAAGTGGGTGACTGGGGGTCACAGAAAATAATAAAAAAGTTGGTGTTGAATAATTTATCAAATAATGTGAAATGTATTCACTTTTTCAAAAAATATTTTGCTTGTTAAAATAGGTTCGTTTATTGAAATTAAACTTTAATGCTGTAGATAGAATCGATTTTATCATATCTCTTTACTCTTTCCTCTTTCTCTTCGTATGTAATTTATCTTTTTAAAACTCAATGTTTTCCAATCATTAAACAAAAAAATCTGATGTGGGCAGCACATGATTTTCCTTATATAATGCAATGAATTTACTACTTTTACAATAAAAACATCTTTTTCCAAGATATTTTCTTTCCAAGATATTGAATTTTCGTCAATTAGTCGTCATTTTCCATGTCGTCATCATCAATGAGTCGTCATTGATTTAGCGTCATTTTTATCCATTTGGCGAGTTTTTCGTTAAATTAGCAACATTTAAAAAAGTCGCCAAGTTGGCGACATTCCACCAAATTCGCCGCCAAAATCTCGCCAAGAGTTATGGTCGAAGAAATAAGTTATTCTTACAGCAGATAAACGACTATTGGCGTTCAAATACTAAAGTATTACTCAAAGTATTTTTCTTCATGAATGGAACGAGCTAGATCCACGAGAATGATGTCACCAAATTTATCGCATGGTATGACATGCGAAAAGTGAACATGTTTCTCAATAGGAAATATTTTTTTTTATTTTATATGACTTTTTGATAATTTTTTTGAAAAATGTGCAATATCTCGAGAACGGTTCATGTTAGCGTTCTAAAATTTATGTCAATCGTTTTCTACTGAAAAATTACATAAGAAATGTCTATTTGCGTAACTTTAATATTGGTTTTGATTTTTTGACGATTTTCTCAAAATTTCATTCGAAAATTTAGGGGGGTTCTGAACATTCGATTGCGTATAAAAACAATAGGCTTCCAGTGTTTACAGATTGTGATTTTTGTGCCGAATTCGGTTCGAATCGGTCCATTCGTTCGTCAGTTATCGTCTCCACAGACCCACTGACACACACACACACACACACACACACACATACATACACATACACACACATACGCACACACACACAGACATCACTGCAAAAATGTTTGATTCGTGATCAGGGATGCTTGAAACGTGCTCTCCCGTCGAAAACTCGAATTCGAATTTTCGATCCCGTCACAATACTTTCCTTATACATTATATATATAAGAAAAGTAAAAAATACTATTATTATCCATATTTATTACATGCTAGTTTTTTGTACGTTCTTTTTGATTGAAAAAGAATTACTATTAGGCTGTGTTAAACTGTTTTTTGTGATAAGAATAATGAAAACTAATCTTTAGTAAAACAGGATAAAACAGATGTGTAAATGAATCAATAAATAAAAAACACTTTTTTCACAACAAAGGAAAAACAATCAACGTATTAAATCACATAGCTACGTACTTGTTACTACAGAAAAATCAAACCGAAATTTATAGGAATCGGTTGTAATTGGCCAAGATATCGTGATAATCGATTTTCAAAAATTTGTTTAGAGAAAAACGTATTTTAAATTTGAGAACGCAGTCCCAAGCGATTGTATTGGTGTCAGTATAATCGGTAATCTCAGCCATTTTTACTTATTTTTTATTATGACATTTTTATAGAATACTCTTAAGACATCTTACTGTTAGTAAAGGTAAAACAAACAAAACAAAAAGAAAAATGATTTTTTTTACTACCTACGTGTACAATAGTCACTCTAAAAGAAGAAAAATGTATATAAAAAATCTCTTGACGTGATTCAAGAAAATAATGGGCTTTACTTGAAAACCCATTGAAGTTATACGAAAAACCACAGACGATATGAAACAGTAGGAAACAAACAGCATAAAAAAGGCACAGAATTAGCTCAAAATACGGTAAAAAGTATCTGTACAAGACTACAAAATGCGTAATATTTAACAAGGGTGAAGGTAACTTTTAATAAAAAATAAAATCTCTGCAGTGACTTTGCATTTCTGCACAAAGGTATCTCCCCCTCATCAAGAAGCGCCTGCTCGTTAATCATCCAAACTGTCTCCACTGTTATCTGCCCAAATCAGCCGCAGCCGAGAAATCCAACGAGGTAGAAAAATTAATTACGATAATTACGTCTAATTCAAGACGATCTCGACGTAGAGAAGCAGAACGCTTTGTTGCAGAACGCTTTGTTGCAATCCCCAAAAACGGGAATTTTTAAAACTGGACAAACTGTAAAGGATGTTGTCATAGTTTTGAAAATCGAATTTTGATATTTGGTCGAATTATATCATTCGAAAGGAAAATACAGACTTGTGAATTAGCCACTCCTGGGCACTAGCTTAGTTATGTGTTTTAACAGTCATATTTTTCCATTGACTGAAAAGTTTCAAATGGTATTTATATATTTTTATATATTTACATTTTATAGATTTAGCAATTTAAAATTAAGTGCTTGGCATTTTTAAAGTTAAATCTTCGACATTAAATATATTTATTAAATATATTTTAAAACTCATTTTTTCTCCTTTCTTAATATCTAACCTAAGTACCAACCTAGGTACCAAATACCAATACTGCATTGCATTGGAGAGTGTTTTTTCCAAACAGTGCATATTTCAAATCCTCATTCTACTTTACTGAATTTTACCTTAGTTTGGATATGTAGCCAGTGTGTATGTATCAAAATTAGCTGTTCAAAAATCAAACAAATCGGTTAAGAATTATCCAAATTTTTTAAGATTTTATTCCGATTTTTTTAATATTTTAAATAAAACTCGAGCATTCCGCATTTAAATAAATACTTTATCATCTACGGGGATTGCATATTCTTGTAACATGGAATGGGTTGATCATCAATCATGTATCGTTCATGTATCGTACGGGAATTTCATGTTCCCGTGTAGCAATAGAATACGTGGTCAGCAGCTACTGCAAGAAAGCTATTACAAATTAAAGAGATTTTTCAAAAAGTGGCCCGGCTGATCGTCCTTAAGATGACAGAAGGGCTTATCTCAAGATAATCGTTTCGCCTTTTCAAGGCTGGTTGGCTTTATTTTAATGGGTTATGATACTTTTGTCGCAGGCGTGTCTAAATTAAAATCAAGTATGATATTGAGAACGGAATTATTCCCATTGTATTGCTTGATCTATTTTAAAAATTTTTAATAACTTTTCATCTCAGAATGTTTTCCAAGCTGCATCGTTTTACCATCTCAAGTCCGTGGTCGCGGAAGACGACTAGTGATTGTTCTCTTAGTTATCGTTTACTGTTATTATGGTGGTTGTAGTGTCAGCAGCTGTTTTTTCAGTAATAATAGCACAAGGAAAAATTTTACCTGCGAGAAAAATTTAGTGAATGAATCGCTTTTACAACTGTGTAAGTATAAGTTGCCATCCTTTCTCTAATGCTATGCATCGGGTTATTGTGTCGTGTAAGTGTTTCACTCTATTTCAACATCATTTGAAAAACATTTTTGGTATACTCTTATTTACATACTATATATTCCCAATTCAATCTGTGCAAGATTTTACAATAGTGTACGTATCGATAGCATTCAATAGTGTACGTATCGATAGACGGCTGCAATTGTTGCCGTCCTTCATTGTATATTTTCACATATGTTTTGTAATTGTAAGGTCGATCAAATAGTGACTTTGTCATTCATATGTCCGCGACGAACATGGACATCGTACAAGCATTGAGTATATGCTCGTCTGTAGCGAAATATATACGAAATGGTTGCTAGTAGAAGATTAAAACAAGAAATATCAATCATGCTTAAAGCATTGATTATGAAACACTTTCCAACTGAAATGCAATTTCATTTAAAAAAATTTTAAAACGTAATACATTCAGTGGTAATATCTTTTACATTATCACAGTACTACAGTAATTTATTATACTTAAATATTTAAAACTGTATAGAAATATAAATCATCTGATTCTCTATGCAAAATCAATGAATATTTCATTCATATAACTTGTATTCCAGACTCCAGAGCTAAATAATTTTGTGTGAAAAAAATTCAGCAATTCTTATGTAACTCACCTTACAATCGCTTCAGATATTTACATTCTGCATAAGTGAAAATTAGGCTTCGTTGAAGAAATAATAAAAGTTTAGGGATCATTTAAAATCACAACTATCGTAATTGTGTAAGCACGGAATTTAGATACACAGATAATACACAGATACGCAGATAATACATATGTGTGTGTGTGTATTCAAAGTATTAGAATCGTGCCGAAGATCGGAACTCGAATTTTCGAAGGATCTACACGATTTGGGACTTCTAGAAAACGTAAAAACTATTTTTAGGAAGACATATGTGTGTGTAAGGGTGTATCTGTGTGTCTGTGAGGATATTGCATCCACTCTAACAGAAAAACTAATGGACCGAATTTAATAAAATTTGGTAGGTAAGTTTTTTGTGGGAAACTCTGATGTTCATTTGATTATAGTACGATTCGTAATAAAAGAATCTTCCTTCTTTGCGAAATGGGCGGCAGAAATTGCCTTTATCCACTCTAGCTAAAAACTAATGGACCAATTTACCACAATTTGGTGTATAATATTTCAATAACCTACAAGTGATTTATATGCCAAATTTAACAAAATTTGTTATATAAATCACTTGTTATTCTAGTACGATTCGGGAAAGAGGAACGGGCTGTTTTTGCGAAATGGCCCGCAAAAATCGTTAACTGTAAAAATAAAAGATTACGTGTGCTCAATTATATCAATTAAATTCCTATTTTATACGCAATTTTTGACAACAAAAATAATAAGACTAACCCCATTACTCTAGGACTAGCCGTTCTTGAGATATTTTAGTTTTTTTGCGTTTTCGCTACGCCACCTTTGACAATAAGTCCATCTATCAAATGAGAATCAAATTTAAGTTTAACGTGCAAATTCAATGTCATTTAAAATACTTATGGCTGTTATTTTGTGCAGATAAACTCAAATTATTATTGAATAAATAAAGAGAACGTGAATATGAGTCTGCAGAGAAAGACATGTGCTGTCCACATCACAATGTTTAACAATATTACAACAGTGATTTATAGAAGTGAGCGGGGATTATTTGCAGGCCATTTCGAAAAAAATGTAGGATCTGTATTTAAAGATCCACCAAATTGTTGTAGAATAAAATGTTCTACAAATTTAAGCCGTGTACCAAATTTTAACTCTCTAGGATGTAGGAAAGTGCATTAAAAACGCCATCAAATAATTATATCATGAAGAGTTTTATAAAATTAAAAAAAATTTGAAAAATTGTTATCTACCATATTTATTTTAAAATGTGAAGCCCCTCTCGTTTACAAAATGATTAAACTCTTGGAAAGATATTTATTGTATGATATATTTCTCTTTTCTTTCTGGAGGATATCTCAAAAGTCAGAATTTAATTGAATTTGTTTTTTCCCTATATTAAATAATTTTTAATTAAAAAACTACTTAACATATTTTACTGAAATTTTTTATATATATTTTATGGGATAATGTGAATATTTCCTAAAAATTTCGAAGCAATTTGTGAATTTTAAATTTGCTTAAAAAATGTTTGAAAAATTAGGTCCCATAGGGTTCAATGTATTTCATTTTTTCAACCCAGGTTCAATAAAAAACTAATTGGGTGATATTATTTATTTATATTCCCATAGGTTCCACAGACCGTCTGAAAAACATACTAAAATTTCATTTTGATAAAGTCATTTTTACGGCAGTTATCGTGCTAACGGACAGACAGACAAACTGAACAAAGTCATAAACACTTTTCAACTATGTTGTAAAGTGTTAAAAAACTCACATTCAGAAAGTTAATTCTGTTTCTATTAAAGCCATTCAGAATAAGTGAAATGTATTCCAGAGGCGTAATGAAACAGGCGTATTGTAAAAGATTCACATTATCCTCATTGATACACTTCTCATAGAGAGAGGTGATAACACACCGCATTAAATTGTTGTATATCCCGGCATGGAACAGTGATGATGTTGTATTACTTTCTCCTCTGCATACGAAATAGTGTCTTTAAATTCCAAATTAGTGCAAACATTTCTCTTACATTTTATGATTCATGTAATGAAAAATCTCCTTGCCAAATCGCATAATATTTCCTTCTTTATGATGAGAGTTGTGCATAGTTTGTATTAACACTTTACAACATAGTTTAAAAGTGTTTATGACTTTGTTCATTATGTCTGTCTGTATGTCTGTCTGTCCGCTAGCACGATAACTGCCGTAAAAATGGCTTTTTTCAAAATGAAATTTTAGTATGTTGTCCAGACGGTCTGTGGTACTTATAGGAATATAAATGAATAATATCACCCAATTAGTTTTGGATTGAACCCGGATTGATAAAATGAAATACATTGAACCCTATAGGACCTAATTTTTCAAACATTTTTTACGAGGATTTAAAATTCACATATTGCTTCGAAAGTTTTAGAAAATATTAGAAATTATCCCATAAAATATATAAAAGAAAATCAGCAAAATATAATCTGTAGTTTTTTAAATTAAAATTAAAATAATGATTACACATTTTATATGAAGAGATCGCGTGACTCACTTCAAGATAAACTATGGCATCCATCTTGTGTCAAAATCGTGATTTTTAAAGTTCTTTTTGATTCATATTTAGTGTTGTATCCGTCCTAAAACAACTTTATTTTTGCTTAAATTCTGTGCATCTACATTCTGAAACAACGCAATTACAATATATTTGAGTTTACATGCTCATCCAAATTTGATTATTTCTACAACGAAGCCTATTTTTCACCTATGTAAAATGTAAGCAGCAAATAAGTAGAATAAGTTGTATTAGAGTTGCTGTATTTCTTTAACGCCAAAATTATTTAGCTCGTGAAGTCCGCAATATAGCTGAAATGAATGAAATAATCATTTATTTTACGCAGAGAAGCAGACAATTTTTTGATGACATTTTAAGCATATACTTTAATTACTTGTAACTCCATGGTCTTAATTTTTTAAGTAAAATAAATTAATATATTATTGTGATGAATGAAATGAATGAGAAAAGTTTATGAATGAAATGCTGCTTTTATAGAGAGAGCCAGACGTGTTATATTTCGATGACGTCATTTGAATAAATTTCATTTGTTTTTGAAGAGGTTTTCAAATATAATAAATTATTATAGTATTATGATAATTTAAAAAATATTACCGATGAAAGTATCGCATTTTAGAGATATTTAAACCAGGCAATTTATATTTCAATTCCGTCATTTGAATGAAGTTCATTATTTTCTATGAAGTTTTAAGTTTACACATATAATAAATTAATGTAGTATTTTGATAATTTTAAAAATATTATTGAGGAATGTATCGCATTTTAGAGATGTTTAAATAAAATTGCATTGAAGTTGGAAAGTGTTTCATAATCAATGCTTTATGCAGGATTAATCTTTCTTGTTCTTCTCAGTACCAGTGTAGCATACATTGTAACGAATCATCCAGATAAGGATAAAGAATAGCTTCACTAAGCCGTTGCGAAGTTAAAATAAAACTAAAAAATAAAATAAATAAATAAAGATATGACTTATAATAAAAAACGCAGACTATTATTTTTAATTTAAGCAGTATTATACGATAAATATTATATTTTGATAAATAGTAATTAAGATAAATATTATATTGAACTTATTTATGTGAACCTAATCTAGATGAGACACTTATTTATATAATTTTTTTCATTTAATGTCTACAATGCAACATTAAATTACATCGAAGTTTTGTAATTAACTGTCATTTCGCGTGCATATACTAAGGGAAAGGGTTAACCAGATGATGAAACGAACTGCCAGATTTGCATCCACGTTTCTAAATAAATTCTGTAAAACGGAAATGCGTTAACGTTAAATGAGATTACAGATACAGATAAATGATAAAAGCGGACGCAAAGACCGCAAATTACCTTAACCTGTTCCGAGAGATAAGGATTGCGCGTAAAGATTAGCCGGAAAATGAATCTGGGGTTCACCATAAAATGCATTAAAATTAAGTTACAAAGAATGGATTAAGGTATCATGAATTTTATTCTTAAATTTTAGATTTTTTCATGTGGAAACATCTTTACGAGAGACTTGCTCAATTGCGACGCAGATCAAGTTGTTCAATCATATCATAAATGAAAAAATCTGATGTGGGCAACATATGACTTTCCTTATATAATGCAATGAATTTACTACATTTACAATAAAAAATGGTATTCTTATAGTATATATTTATATTTCCAAGATATTGAATTTTCGTCAATGAGTCGTCATTTTCATTGATTTAGTGACATTTCTATCCAGCGTTTCGTTAATTTGGCAACATTTAAAAAGAGGATTTTTGGATATTTTCGATAATTTGGCAGCATTTAAAAAGTCGCCAAGTTGGCGACATTCCGCCAAAATCTCGCCAAGCGTTATGGACAGAGAAATAAGTTATTCTTATAGCAGATAAATAACTATTGGCGTTCAAATACAAAAATATTAGTCAAAGTACCTTTTCTCATGAATGTAACGAGCTAGATCCACGAGGATGATGTCACCCAATTTATCGCATGATATTACATAAGAAAAATGAACATGTTTCTCAACAATTAATATATTTTTTTCAATTTATGGGATTTTTTGATAAATTTATTCAAAAAATAATGTGCAATACCTTGAGAACGGTTCATGTTAGCATTCTAAAGTTTATGTTAATCGTTTTCTAAGGAAAGATTACAGAAGACATGTCTAATTGTGTAACTTGATTAAAGGTTTTGATTTTTTACGATTTTTTTTAAATTTCAATCGAAAATTTAGGGTGGATCTGGACAATCGACTATGTTTAAAAACAATAGCCTTCCAGTATTCACGGATTGTGATTTTTGAACCAAATTTCATTCGAATCGCTTTATTTGTTCGTGAGATATCGTCTCCATAGTCTCACTGACACACACACACACACACACACACACATACATACATACACACGCACATACATGCACACATACATACACACACATACTTTCACACACGCACACACACATACACATACTTTCATACACACACTTTCACACACACATACTTTCACACACACACACACACACACACACACACACACACACACACACAGACATAATCTCAAAAATGTTTGATTCGTGACCAGGGATGCTTGAAACGTGCTCTCCCGTCGAAAACTCGAATTCGAATTTTCGACCCCGTTACAATACTTTCTTTATACATTATGTATACAAGGAAAGTAATAGAAATCCAGTACCGAAGAAATGAAGTGTTTTGTACGTTTTATGGCTATTGATTCCATATTAAAACATCAATTCACTGTTGCTGCGACATTGCGAGAGTATGGGGATTGTTACTGTAGAGAGGTAAGAAAGGTTTTTTGCATAAAGAAGCTTGATACATTTACAAAATTTCCCAACAGATGTCACTATATGTTTCATAAATAGACTTAATAATCTTACATTGACCAGTTATGTGATCTAGATTAAGAACGCAAAAGACAACTAAATACTTCTGAGTTAAAATTTGAAGTTTTTGAGACCCCAAAGGAAAATTGTGACATTTTCACTTTTAAGTTTATATTTTGCTATGATTGACTGTTAATTGTTCGTAATGTGTAAGGGATACACAGCATATTGTTACAGTTATTTTAGACACACAATTCTGCCATGATATAATGCTATTTAAGCTTGAAAATTGCAATACTACCACAACTGTAGTATGGGGAGTATTGGTAGATGAGATTTGGTAATGCTTGATACATATAGAAATTCAGGTATTTTTCAATTTCTATATAAATTACCTCAGTATATTGTTTTCTGATATTAAGAATAAGTTACAATTTGTGCATTATTCTATATTAAACAATAAATGTCTTCTAATAGTATAAAATATCTGATGTGGGCAGCAGATGACTTTCCCAGCAGACTCAAATTAATTTTGTTTTTCTTTATTTCTTTAATAATTTAAATTGAATTTAATTGCACAAAATAACACTAAATTTGCATTTTTAATTCAATTTCTGTTTTTATTTGGTAATTCGACATTTTTCTAAAAGTGGCATAGTAACTAAATGCAAAAAATCTCAAATATCTCGAAAACGGTTAGTCCTAGAGTAATAGAGTTTTTTTTTCTTTTCTTCATCAAAAATTACGTATAAAACAAGTATTTAATTGATATATTTGAACATACGTAGTATTTTTTTAGATTTTGGCGATTTTTGAGGACCATTTCGTATAAAAAGGCCGGCTGTTCTTTTCAGAATAATAACAAAATCTAATCAGCACCAGAGTATCCCACAAATAACTTATCTACCAAATTTTGTGAAATTCGATCAATTAGTATTTTAGCTAGAGTGGATATAAGACATTTGTGCGGACCATTTTGTAAAAAAGGCAGGTTGTTCCTTTCTGATTAATACCAAAATCTAATCAGCACCAGCGTATCGTACACGTAACTTATCTACCAAATTTTGTGAAATTTGGTCAATTAGTATTTTAGCTAGAGTGGATACATGACATTTTTACTGGCCATTTCGCAAAAAAAAGCGGGGTCTGTTCTTACGAATCGTACCAAAAACTAATCAGTACCAGGTTCATACCCAAGTGACTTACCTACCAAATTTTATGAAATTTGGTCCATAAGTGTTTGAGTTAGAGTGGAAACATACATTGGACAGACACACAGACAGACACACAAACACACAGACACACGTCACGCTAAAAATAGTTTTTTCGTATTCTAGAGGTCACGAAACGTGTTGATCCGTTGAAATCTCGAGTTGCGATTTTCTGCATGATTCCAATACTTTCCCTATACATTACCATGTATTGCAGGGAAAGTAATAATGTTAAATATTTACTCTCTTGTGACACGATTTTATTACACTTTTGTCACTTCCACTTATTACTGTATTTTTCATAAATCACTATACATTTAATGCTTTAGTTTTACGGATAAAATGGCTATTCATATATTGTGTACAGAAAATAAAACATATTGTTTCAGAATATCTTTGAAACTGAAGCTCATACAAATATAATTTGTTCACTCTGATTTGATCGTCATTCAAACGGACGTAAAATATATAGAGCGTAAATATAGGAGACAGGCAAGTGGACACTCTTGTTCCAGATATTTTCATTTATTTCTCTAAAAGAGATTGCAAAATGAGATAAAATAGTCTAATACATATTTCCCTATTTGGAATAAAATTTGTGAAATGAAAATGCTTGAACATTTGACTAGATCTCATAATTGATGAAAGCGGATGAAGTGACCACAAATGCTGTGAAATATTTCAATCGTTTGTACAGAGTGCTGTCGAATGAATACATTAAAATATTCTGGTCTTTGATCGTTTGAAATTTGGAAATTTTACATCTAGAATTCTTAATTGCGTTCAACACTCAGAATAAGTTGAGGGAAAGTACGGTGAT
Organism: Amaurobius ferox; assembly: GCA_951213105.1. NCBI lineage: Eukaryota > Metazoa > Arthropoda > Arachnida > Araneae > Amaurobiidae > Amaurobius > Amaurobius ferox. The sequence continues at coordinate 143,882,875 of OX578145.1, forward strand.
GGTGTCAATGGGAATTAAAGAACCAGTTTGCGGCAAATTTATGCTTTAAATGCTTACGAACACGGATGAATTTTTACTTCCCCTACTACCCTACAATGCATAGAAATTGTACTGGGTGATTCAAAACTCCTTGACACATTTTAAAATTGAATATAAACTCAACTAATTGCCGTACGTTTGGACTAAAATGCTTTTCACGTGAAAAGTTTTGGTTAAGCAAATAAAAAATTTAGTTTCAAACTTTGCCCATAGATGGCGCTACTTATTCAAATGTTTGTATATATATGCGTTTTTTTTCTTTTTTTCAGATGCGTTTGGACACTGTCACCGAGAAATAAGAAATGACAACTCCCACCGAAAAAGCTCATTGCGTAGGTTGCTTCTTCATTACTCGTCTTCCGTTTTTATGCTTTTTTTGGTATTTTTAAGGTACAGCGCCGTCTATTTGCAAAGTTTGGAACTAAATGTTTTTATTTGCGTAACTAAAACTTTTCCACGTGGAAAGCATTTTAGTTCAAACCTCACTATCGTACGGCAATTACTTGAGTTTATATTCAATTTTAAAATGTGTGAAGGACTTTTGGATCACCCTGTATATCTCAAAAGTATTTCCAACTTGTATTATATCTCTTAAAGAAGGGGAAACTAAAGGCCGCATTACATGTAACATACATTACATGCATTACATGCATAACTTCCCATGCGATTTCTGACTTAGGGGAAAGCATCTCCTGATACACGGACAAATTCACGAAAGGAGGATTAGATAGGGAAGTTGCAACTTGTAATGCGACTTTTTACGTTCTGCTTTACTATGGGCAAGTCCATCCAATGAAGTTCATGGGAAAATTATGGGTCATGCGGTCATAACTTATTTATAAAAAATGTTGCAATATAGACAATATAGTTATTCAGCTTAATATTTAGCATCTAAATTTGTCATTTTAATAAAAAAATTGTCCAATTAGGTTCTAACCCTGACGGATACCATAAGAGTCTAAAAGATTCAGCCTAAGTCACTTCTGGAGCCTGAAGGAGGGTTTGGATAGAATTAAGAGCTTAGCATATGGTCATTATAAAATTTAAATTAGTGCGCGGGAAGTTAGCGCACGGGAATTGCACTCGGTTGGTCCGGGTTCGATTCCCGCCACTGCCTAATCTGCCTCCGTGTTCAGGCGGAGTACGATCACATTAAACATGTGGGTCCGTAAGTCCTTCCGAGAGGTTGTTGGTAGGGGAAGGAGGGTACGGTCCCTATGGATGCCTCCCCCACTGGGTTCCGGTCTAAATTAGGTGAATAAAAGAAAGTTATGGAGATTGTCGCGGAGGGCGCGGTAGCCCAGTGGTTAGCGTGCGGGAATTTCACTCGGTAGGCCCGAGTTTGATTCCCGCCACTGCCGAAACTTCCGCCGTGTTCAAGCGGAGTACGATCACGTTAAACATGTGGGACCGTAAGTCCTTCCGAGAGGTTGGTGGTAGGGGAAGTAGGGTACGGTCCCTGTGGATGCCGCCCCCACTGAGTTCCGGTCTAAATTGGGTGGCACTTCCTGGCCGTCCAAGCAGTTACCTTACACCTTTCTGGTAGGTCGCGCCAGCGAGTTTGCAACGATCAGAATTTGCCACGGTCAGAATTTTTAAGGATAGCGAACAATTTTAAGGTTGGTTAAATAGGGTTCTGGCTCGCCCGTAGTCCATCAACCGTATTAGGGACTGTGTCTCATATGTTGCCAAGATATGCGAAGAAATTATATAGGGGGGGGGTGATCTGGTTCTGGTCATATATTTTGACCGTTTTGGTATTTGTGTTATTGAAAAATTGTGTTAAACTTGTTGTTCTTCCCGGGTCATCCCCTCTTTTTTGTATTAAACTGATGAAATGTTGAAATTTTTAGTATTCTGGGTGATTAGGGCTTTACTTTTGGATGGAATTTTGTAAATATGTAAAACGGATTTGTAAATATGTAAATTTGTTGTAAATAATATGTAATTTGTAAACTGGTTGTAAATAGTATATTATATATAAATACTTTGAATACTGCTATTTAATGTGTTTGCACATTTAGTGCTATGCAGTTTGTTATTGTTGACCACCCGGCCTTTTGTTTATTTCATTTAATTTTATGTTTTTATTTTCTGGAGTGTTTGACCTTTTTGTTAAATGATATTTACTTATAAAATAGAAATATATTGTTAGTAAAGAAAATTTAATTCCTGCAATTGTAATGCAGATGGATTGTAGGCTGTGTAACGCCCTGGCCAGGCATCCCTTTTACCTTTTATTTTTGAATAGATTTAAGAGTTCTTAGGAGGGAGAATTTAGATGCTCGGTCGAGGATCTTACTGCCTTGCGTTACTCGTTGCAGGCACCTCGGGCCAGAGATTACAAGGTAGCGAACAGGCTGGTTGCCAAAGTCGGCTAGTTATAAATATGTAAACATTTTTTAACACGCCTTCCCAATCTTCCCTTCAACATTAAAACTAAAATTCAAAAATTTCAATATCATTATTAAAAAATATGTCTTGTATAGAACAAGAAAGTCAAGAATATACACTTTAAGTTATTTTCATATATATTTATTGCGTTTCTTATAAAAAATTGAACAAAATCAAGAAATATTATCAAATATTAAACATAAATAATAAATATAATATGATTGTCGATATGATTAACAAACAATATGGTTATTGCTTAATAATATGATTAACAAAATCATTTAAGAGGATATGTGCGCTTGTTTCATAGTATTTTTTTACTCTTTATATCTGTTTGGTTCTATTTGACTTAATTTAAATGTAAGTCTGGTTCCAACATGAATTTCTTTTTAAATTTCTTTTTTAAGTACAGCATTGAGGAAAACATTCCTTCACATAAGTACTTCGAACAAAATAACTTTAAAAGTACAATTGCTCTTTCTGAAACTGCTTTAAAATCTTTCTGTAATTTAAACTAGAATTTGACTAAGAGTTTTCTTAAAATCTCCCATTAAATTTCTGTCACTTGAAATAGCATTGAGTTTCTCAGAACAAAGGTATGCGGCTAATACTATATTATCTGAAGAAAATTAATTACTAATCCAATTTTCTATTTCATAATCTTCTGGGAGATACAATTTAAATTATTTATCAGTTAAAAATAAAAGCTTTTAGTATTTGATGCCAATTCATCTTTCAGTGTTAAATTGTATTTTTCAAGATTTTTTTTCTTTCTTTAGTGTATAGAAAGGTCTTCATATTTTTATCCAATTCTTTGATATTAACGTAAATATTTAATATCTGCATTTACTTTTGTTTATAACAATAAAAGCCTTTACATTGGGTCTTTGTAAACTTCCATTTTGATTATTCATATTTCCAAAAATATGAGATTACAAAAAGAGTTGGCTCTGACCGCAACAGCTGCAAAGAACTTTGCTATCCTATCCAGGAATCGAACCTTGTATCTTCAAACTAGCCAGTCGACGATCTAACGTTGATCCGTAACGAAATCGCAAGCTCTTATTGTCAAACTGGACTCTGCACAGCAAAACGCACATATGGGTAATTTTCCGTAAATTGGAGTTTTACATGTCCCAGGCATTTTAATAAAAGATTGCATGACTTGGAACTGATTTTGGACACTGGACAGTTTTACTATATTGTAGTTCATATTTGTCACCCATTAGCTAAAAAAACACTTTATATTTTTAATATCTAATAATTTAGTTTGTTTAACACTTTGCAACATAGTTGAAAAGTGTTTATGACTTTGTCATTCTGTCTGTCGTAAAAATGACTTTATCAAAATGAAATTTTAGTATGTTGTTCAGACCGTCTGTGGGATCTACGGGAATATAAATGAATAATATCACCCAAATAGTTTTGGATTGAACCCGGGTTGAAAAAATGAAATACAATGAACCTTATGGGATCTAATTATTCAAACATTTATTAAGCGAATTTAAAATTCGCGAATTGCTTCGAAAGTTTTAGAAAATATTCAAATTGTCCCATAAAATATATAAAAGAAATTTCAGCAAAATATTTTCAGTAGTTTTTTAAATAAAAATTAAAATAATAATAACACTCTTTATATGAAGAGATCATGTGACCATTATATAAAGAGATCACTTGACCATTACATGAAGGAATCACGTGACCACGTATAAATAATCACGTATAAATAAAAATTACCCCTTTTATATGAAGAGATCACGTGACCATTATATAAAGAGATCACATGACCCATTTCAAAATAAAATATGGCATCCATCTTGTGTCAAAACCGTGATTTTTAAAGTTCTTTTTAACTTATATTTAGTGTTGTATCCGTCCTAAAACTGCTTTATTTTTGCTTAAATTCTGTGCATCTACATTCTGAAACAACGCAATTATAATATATTTGAGTTTAAATGATCATCCAACTTTGATTATTTCTACAACGAAGCCTAATTTTCACTGATGGAAAATGTACACACTAAAAGATGTAGCATGAGTTGTATAAGAATTGCTGCATTTCTTTAACGCAGAATTATTTAGCTCTAAAGTCTGCAATATAATTGATATGAATGAAACATTCATTGATTTTACATAGAGAAACAGACGATTTTTTCGATGAAGTCTTAAGCATAGAGTTAAATTACTTGTACTTCCATGATTTTAAGTTTTTAAATAAAATAAATTTTTGTAGTATTGTGATGAATGAAAGGAATGGTTAAAAGTTTATGAATGAAATGCTGCTTTTATAAAGAGAGCCAGGCGATTTATATTTTGATGACGTCATTTGAATAAACTTCATTTGCTTTTGATGAAGTTTTCAAATACAATAAATTATTGTACTATTGTGATAATTTAAAAATATTGCCGCTGAATGTATCTCATTTTTACAATGTTTAAACCAGGCAATTTATATTTCAATGACGTCATTTGAATAAAGTTCATTTTTTTCGATAAAGTTTTAAGTTTTCAAATATAATAAATAAATGTAGTATTGTGATAATTATAAAAATATTATCGAGGAATGTATTGTGTTTTAGAGATGTTTAAATAAAATTGCATTGCACTTGGAAATTGTTTCATAATCATTGCTTTATGCATGATTGGTCTTTCTTGTTATTAAATGTCATTCCCCTGTGTGTGCCAACAGCCAAATAATAAAATCACAACTTCGTTTACAAGCCTTCATTTTCTAGTTTTCTTTTAATTTGGTGTTTTATATTAAATTAGACAATTTAAAATGAAAACAGTAACAAAAATTCCGCCATACATTAGAAAAATACTTTAAATTAAATTTTACAATTGTCCTCTAGCTTTTTCGTCATTCGCCTGTCTTTATATTTTAACACCTCTTTCTGTACATAGATGACAACACTGTAATTATATAATTAAAGTATTATTATTTTCTACTAATGTCTATATTCACCCTTTTAAGAGTTCGACTATATTCTAGCTATTATTCTGTGCAGGGGAATATTATAAAACTGAAAAACTTTGGGCAACTATGTTTACTCTTTTTAATTAAGTCTTTAATTATTCTCAGAATAAAAATAATATAATTTTTTTAATATATATATGTATCTAGCTAGTGCAGCAAACTGAATATCAAGCCAGATTTAGTTGCAAATAAAACTCATATACTCAGAAAGTAAAATCACACGATTGTTAATCCCCTGTCGTCATTTACCTGTCTTCTTGGTAGACAAGGGAATGACATTAGAACAGGTGAATTACATTTAAACTTGTTCTTCTTTTATAGAAGATAAAACAAATAGGTTCTAAATATAAGATTGCAATTAAAACGATACAAATTTTTTATTTTTCTAATGGTGTATATATTAATATATATATATATATATATATATATATATATATACATATATATATGTCATTGATCATTTAAACTCAAATATATTGCAACTGCGCTGTTTTAGAATGCAGATGTACAGAAATTAAGCAAAAATGAAACGGTTTTAAAACGGATACAACACTAAATCTAAATTAAAAAGAATTTTGAAAATCACGATTTTGACACCAGATGGATGCAATGTTTTATTTTGAAGTGGGTCACGTGATTTCTTCATATAATGGTCACGTCATAGCTTCATATAAACGGGTTTATTACTATTTTTATTTTTATTTAAAAAAACTACTAAATATATTTTGCTGAAATTTTTTTACATATTTTATGGGATAATTTGAATATACTCTAAAACTTTTGAAACAATTTGTGAATTTTAAATTCGCTTAAAAAATGTTTGAAAAATTAGGTCCCATAGGGTTCAATGTATTTCATTTTTTCAACCCGGGTTCAATTCGAAACTAATTGGGTGATATTATTCATTTATATTCCCATACGTCCCTGAAACCGTCTCAACAACATACTAAAATTTCATTTTGATAAAGTCATTTTTACGGCAGTTATCGCGTGAACGCACAGACAGATAGAATGAACAAAGTCATAAACACTTTTTAATTGTGTTGCAAATTGTTAAAAATGTATGTAAATTTTTTCAGTGAATAGTTCTATTTTTTATGGTTGTTCCATCGTGGTTTTTTTCTACCTGCTGTAAATACGCAACCTTGTACTTACAATTTTTTTATAATTAAAAACATATAATATTCCCTCAATTTATTCTAATTTAACAATATTTTAATGGAGAATCTTATATCTTTAGATATAAAACTCAATTAGAATCATATGCAAAAATATTCGCTCTTTGATGAAAAAGTAAGGAACATATTTTCTAACATTTACTGTGCTGTTAAATGGAATAAATATAAACCACTGTCCTCTGACCGGCAATTAATAATATCCTATCGCCGCGGATCATTCGTCACACCAGTAGAAGCCAGTCACAGAGGTCCACGCTTCTGTCTCTGATTGGTCACGCTCTGAGCAGGTATTCCCTAGGTCATGCAATACGTGTAAAAGTCCCAAAACGATCATTACGCTCTATAAGTTCCACTGTGTGCTGAGCGGACATGATAACGTCCAGAAATTCGTAAAAGATTATGTGTAGTGGAAGTTGGTAGTCATAAGATGAGTCCTTAGGCGAATAAATTCTAAATGACACGACTAGCTAGCAGGATATAGGAGAAGATCTATTATTTAGATATCTTGAAATTCACACCTGGCGTATGTTTCAGGAACCCAGTTTGGAATATTTAACCTAAACTGATTTGATATATATGCTATTACTACGATAAATAAAATGTGTATACAAGTGAAACATTCAAAATACTTTTGTGGACCGGATAAATTTATTGTAACTGTGGTGATAAATATTAAGCACATTACGCATTATTAGGAAATTCCAGAATTAACGTGGTCGTGAATAATAGTTCGTACATATTTATCGTGGAAGGAATAACCCACCATTACATCTTTGCACGCGTTCCTAACCATAATCATTACTTAAAACACTACACACTAAAATTCACATTCTTAACTTTTAAAATAAATTATTATTTATTCACACATCGTATTGTTATAATTAAAATTATATTAATTTCAATAAGGCTTAAGGAGATGAAAATGCACGTGTGAGACCAAGTCTTTAGAATATTATTCCAAAATCAATTATTGACCTAATATATACGTAGACTGGCATATATATCTTGGGGGGTATGTTGCTCAACATGGCTGGAATTGGTGTCGCTTCTTTGTCTAACATTTGGAGTCAGCTTTGCGTTTTTCTATAACATTTTAATATTTAAAATAACTCCTCACTACACTGCTTGAAAGCACGACTCTTTGAACTTTTGGATAATCATTCTGCTTATGAACCACACTGTTTGACTTGTCATTCTAATATTTTCATGACCGCTTTTCGAGCTTCTTGAATTCTAATTCGTGAATCTCAACGCTTTTGCATCATCATTGCTTGAATGTCCATTGACGTATCTCCTTCTTGCTACATAATTTTGCCTGAGGTCTAGATACGCCCTCAGTGCCCTCATTGGTTGCTCCTTAGTGCGATATAGCATCATTGGTTAATTGAGTGTCCGGTGAATCTTGATCTAAATATTGACCCTAGGAGATTTTTTCCCCTACCACACCTGCAATTTGCGTGACGTGAATTTATTGGGGTCTTGACCTTCCGGACCAAGACTATCAAAACACGGTGCCTAGGAGTCTGCGCTTTGTTTCGTCGAAAAAAGTCGTAAATATCAAAACTACATAATAGCCTCCTGATCTCACAATAACTACAACGGAATTTAACGACCCATTTTACGTAAAAAGTTAAATTACAAAACTGTTGCCATTACTTCATTTAGTCAAACTGAAAAAAATAACAATTGAATCTCAAAAGTGCAAACGTAAAACAAAATAAATTGTCAAATTTTTTGACTTACACCACTTTATCGAGGCTTTTTGATACGCTTTCTAATTACCTCAATTAATTAATCCAGTGACTGTTCACCACTTAAATTGATTCCAGAAATGATTTAGTAGGGTTTTTAATCGTTTTTCTCAGTAGTATGTCAACTGGTGACGTAATTTCAGTACTAAAATATTCTATAAAGTCAATTGGACTAAGTAATACAAGTTTTAGTAAATATTTATAATCGAAATTGATTTGTGAATAACCTCTTACTTCCTAAGGAAATTCTTAATCAATAAAAATTATGTCAAATTGGATCGAATTGCAACTGAATTTTTGTCAGTTTTACTAAATACGATATAGGTAATATTTTTGTAATTTGATATTTTTCACTAGGACTGTATAAGGTATTAGTTTTTTTTTATAATTTTTACAGACTATTACAATATAATTTAAATTACCTTCTTTGGTAAGCAGTTTTGCAATTGGCAGTTCTTTGCAGTTTTGCAATTGGAACTAAGTATCTATTACGAGCGGTTCAATAAAAATTCCGCAGTTGGATTTTTTGGAGCACCCTGTAAGGTAAAACGAGAATTTGTCAACAGTTGTAACCCTTTGTCATCTTCAAACCCGCTGAAGCAATTTCAATTAAATGCAGGTGGTGTACTGCTCATTGAATAGATGTGCTCAAGGGTGTCCATAGAATTTTTTTCTGCGGTGTGTGTGTGGTTGGGGGGGATCTCAAGGATGAGATGTACAATATAAATTAATTTGATGCCAGTATTTGTGATCTTGAACGTCCAGAGGAGGGCAAATACCTCCCCTAGGGACCTTAATCCTCTAGTTTTTAATTAGTTTTGTATGAGTTTGATGATACAGTGTAGTTTCGTACACATATAGCGATCGCAATACGTTAGTTATGCATTGATATGTGAAAAAAATGCATTGGATGGATATTTTACAGACATGCCTCGGAACTTAACCTGCCGTACGACTTATAAATGCAATGACAAAGCTTGATCATATAATTTGTTTTTTATGTATATTCCTATTCATTAGTGTTGAATTGTAATATAAGCCTTTTACTGATCAGTAAGTATGCAATACGCAAATGAAAGTTCTACTCGTGCTGTGTGGCACAGTCCTTTCCCTATCTGTTACCATATAGCAATAGTTGATATCATGACCAATTCGAAAAAATATCATATGACTTCTATTTGTAGTAACTGCGCTGTGAAAGTTTGTAAATTGTGCGTGTAAAAACAGAAATGGTCAAATAAGCGTTTTTTGCATCCTTATTCTTAAATTGAAACTGCGATTTGAGAATCTCAAACATCAGTATAGATTTATCTCGTGTGACATCACGCTTTACATAGCCAGTATACACTGGCTATGTAAAGCGTGATGTCACACGAGATAAATCTATTAATACAACTGAAGGAATGGGGAAGTAAAAAATAAACACGCTAATGCAGTGACTCTTTTTGCAAATACGTCTAATTTACCAATAGGCATTTTTCAGAAACAAAAATGTCAGCAGATATTTGTTTGACACAGTATATGTATATTTTTGTTAATATTTAGAATTAACTTCAACTATACCTAAATACCAATATATTTGTAATGGCATCTGCATTTTTAACAGCTAAAATTAAAAGTACAGAGGGATATAGGGGGTATACCGCCAAAATAAAGCGATATGTATAAGAACTCAATAAAGCTAAAAGGAGATGTTTAAATCTTCAGCAAAATGTTCATACGGGAACATTAGTTTGTATTATAAGTGACACTTCAAATCAATACTGAAGAAAGCTTTTAATATTCAAAATAAATAAAAGATAAACCGTCTTAATCATTCTATAAACATCTTGATTGCAAAGGAAACGTATTCATGACTTCAGAAAATTTCGAAACACCCTTTCTGGATTATTTCACCCACAAATAATTAATGAGCGGAGCTCCATTTATCAAAAGCTGCCCTCTAGAACTATTTAACTGATCTCTTTATTTGCGAAGAATTTTTGCGAAGATGGAGAAAAGGGTGAGTTAAATAAGGATCCCTGTCAGGGTTGATTCATCCATCAACGGAATAGAACTGTATCTTTATGGAACTGTACCTTCATGGAACTGTACATTCAAATAGAACTGTATATTCGGAATGAAACTGTACATGCTAGGAGATCCGGACAAATATTTCTGTATTAATTGCTGGGGCTTGAAGCCCTCATAAATGAAGAAAAATATAATACAAATACACTGATAGATGTAGAATAAATGGATATCGATGTTCGTTACATGTTCAGAGAGAAAAAAGATGAAGTGAAAAATAAAAAACGAAGCTCCCATTGAAAATAATGACAGAAAAGTAACTCCTAATTTTTGCATAGATAATTCTTATTTATTGTTTCTAATTTCATCAATAATTTTAAAATTTTCACAACATAGCAACTCTCTAAATTAGTACTGTAAACATCGAAGTAAAATATCCTCTTCAAAGTAAACAAAAGATGAAATCTCTTCAACTTCCGCTGAAACGTTTAATTGCCAAGGAATCTCAACCCTGCGTACACTAGCAGAACTTTGCCTTGGTTTGTTTTACGCCATATAATTAATGAGTTAGTTTCCATTTATCTGAAACCCTGTCCAGAAACCTCATTAACTCTTCATCACTTTATTTCGGAAGACCGCTGCGGAAATGAGATGGAAGTCTAAACGGAGAAGAGTTCCTGTTGGGGGCTATGGCATGTTACTTTTTAGTTACAATAATTAGGACAAGTATAGGAACAGTATTGAAATGGTATTGAAATTTGGTATTCGCGCTGTTGTTGAATTTACATGCTTTGGGGACCCTAGAACTGTATTATAATTTTACCTCATTTGCGCATTGGTCACACTCGTTTTACCCATAGGAACTTACTTTTAGGAGAAATTAAACCCTTTTACAATGGTTGTCAAATCTCAGCAAGTGTTAAATATATTTTAATTACTTGTTTGGGGGTTGGTGTCGTGTCCATATGAAGTCAAATTGAACCATGTGCAGATAACACGGCCCTAGCGAGATCCACAATCTTCTAATTATAAAGTTCTCCCTGGAACGGGAATTCCCCAATGCTTTGTAAAGCGGCAAGCATTGCTGGACAGTCAAATGTGTTCCAGTGTAAATTCTTCACCTGGGCAGTTTCTGCAGTATTTGTAGGTTCTGGTGCCATCCACATTAATTTTCATACCATCTAGGTGTCTAGTTCTTAGTCTGGCAATTGTCTTGGTGATCTCCCTATTCTCATTTATTACACAGACCCGGTGGTCCAATAATATAGGCTTCACTCTAAGTCTGTATCTAGCGATAGTATTAGCATCGTCATGAGTGATAATGCTTGAGGTGTCTTTATTTAAGTTTCTTGCCTCCTTGGCCAATTCATCGGCCGCCTCATGGCCGTTTATTCCTACATGTGCAGACATTCACTGTAGAATGCAACTCTTTCCCATTTTACTAATTGTAGCCATATGTTAGTTTAATTACTTGTAATAAATATAAACTGTTTCGTTTTAAGCATTTCATGACTTACACCATAACTTGGGTAGAATTGAAGATAATCCTTATTTGGGACTTTTCCCATTCTTGTTGGACAGCGGTGTTTTCCATCATTTTTAACGTCATCTTTTATAAATTTTTAGTCATTTTTCATCTTGATTGCATTTTGTACATATTCCATTGTCATATTTTATTCACACATTATCACTCTTCTAAATTATACACTTGGTTTTATTTCTTGCTAATATATGTATTTCGGTACCATATGTCTGGCGCTACATATCCTCTTCGGATCTTGTGCTAAAACCCCTAATCAATCAACCAACCCTAGAACAGTAATCAACTTTAGCTTGACGTATGTGGGCGATATACAAGTTTCCTAAGAAGATCCTTAAGCACCTTACAGTAGCAAAATGTACATGAGTGTGCACGTTAAGTATATTTATAAGAAAGCGGCCCTTCTCCATCGAAATAAAGAAATTGCAGCACACCCTAACGGAGAATGCTAAAAGATAGGATAAAGTATTTGGCTCGAAGAAAATCCATTTACATAGTTATAGAGCATTATCTGATGAGTAAGAATCGATAAAATCTTTACATAAGGTATTTTTGAAGCAGTATGATTATTGGTGAATGGCGGTCCTAATCAGGAATGTTAAAATATACAACATGGATTGAATTTGCAGACTGTTCAAAATGTCCTACGTCATCTATAATAGTCCCATAAATTCGAGAAATAATATAACACCTCTAATGCTATGCATTAGAGGTGTCATTGCGTTACAGATCCTGATGATAGACTTTTTGGCAGGTATTGTTTGACTTCCATATACGCTTTTCGTGCTTTCCTGATATTAATTTATCCTGATGTAACAATGTTCTACAGTTTTAAGGGGACGGTGGCCGTTGAAATGAGCAAAAATCGACTAAAAATGTTGTTATATATAACATTATTTTACACATTCAACCTTTTACTTACGGGTGGAACAGCCTGAATCCCTAACGAAGAACCTCCCAAAAAGACAGGTATTTGACATACCCTATCCCAAACAGCTCCATCCCCCTTTGCAGGCATTGGCGCCTATGGAAAATTGCTGTCAGAAACATTGCACCTGCTGCAGCAAGTACATAGTGTTTAGGATAGGGTATGTCAAATACCTGTCTTTTTGGGAGGTTCTTCGTTTGGGATGGACGCTGACCCATCCGTAAGCAAAAGGTTGAATGCATTTTTTTTTCGAAACAGAATATTCAAAGGTTTTACATTTTTAAAATACTCCATGCGTTTTAATTTTTGTCTAAGACGCATGAAATTTGGCAAGAAGACACCTCTCATACTTTTTAATGAAATTGAGTGTGTATTTTATAATTGGACTTTATTAAGGTAATTAAAAGTAAATAAGAACCTAATTAAATGATGAAAATTCAGTTTTAATGCAGAAAAATATTTTTAAAAATTAACTTTTTAAGGAATTTAAAATTGAATACCCAGATTTATTCATAATGTATTTTTGAGTGGTCATAATGTAAAATTAATCAAAACTGTGAACAACTGGCACGCAAGGAGCATTTTCAAATTTTCGTTAAAATATTTAAATTAAAAAAAAATACAAAATTATAACAAATTTTGAAAAAAAAAATTAATGATATTGTATATAGTAATGTTAAGAGGAATATTTATATAAAGTTTCACGTTTCTAAGTCGATAAATAAAGAAAAAAAATTAACGTCCACCGTCCCCTTAATAGGGTTTTCGTTTATCCAGTTCTGTTACCGAGTTTGTTATCCAAACTTTTCAAATCCTCTACTAGGGGTGTTGAAATAAATCTCTTTAATTCGACCAGGAAAGGTCATTTTACTGTAGTTTGACCATGAGTGTGCACTCATGGATATTTACTTACAAAATTATTGAAGTACTTAAGGGAATTTCTACAAATATGGTTTGTAGCCACTCAATTTACAAGAGTGTCCAACCACATTTCTTAAAATTTTCTTTTTGAACCGCAAGCATTAGTCGCTAAATACATTTTAACTGATCTGAGAAATATGAGAAATTAAACTGGAACTTCTCTGAAACCGACTGCAAAAATAAAATAAAAAAAATAAAATTTAAGCAATGAAATGAAATTATGAATATCATGAAACGAAATTATAACAATTTAGTTGCGTGGAATGAATTCGGCTCAAAATTTGCTCACAACCAATCAAGGATGGAATCTATTTTTCAAGAGCTATTAATTACGGCAATGCAGATTACTTTATAAATAACTTTAGAAATCCTTTGGATTATTTCATCTCCATAATTAATTACTGATGGACTCCATTGATCCAAAGCTACCGTACAGAACTTTCATTAACTCTTCATCTCTTTATTTGTGATCATTTTTTGCGGAAATGGATTGAAGAGTATTGAGGACGTGTCTGCCATGACCAGAATGTCCATCATCGGCATGTTCCTTCAATTTACTTTTGTAAAGAAATTAGGATAATATTTAGGTATAAATAACTAATACCTAGTCTGTGATATTATTTGAAACATCTATTAAATTTCAAATAGTAAATACTACACTTTTAGGAGTAAAATTTAATTTCTAATACTACACCATTTAAGACGATAAAATTACAATTACGCCAGAGCGCCATAACGTCCTTCATCAGTGGCAATACGATGAAAGAGGAAAAACATGCGTTTTTAATACACTGTCAAAAACCGCGAAGCAAAAATTGCACAAGAATGGTCGGATTATCCGATACAAAACAAAATCGTTACATTACAAAATAAATATAAAGCGATAACAGTATAGTGGTCAGATTTAAATATAAAATCATGACGAAAATGAATCGGCGGGACGAAGAATCGAAGGATGGAATGTTGGAATCAGTTTGTAAGACAAACTGTCTGCGGACGGAGCAAGATTAGTTTCAGAATAAATAAAGTTAGAACAAATGGAAGAAAATATTATAAATGAAGTTGAACGCGCAAGCGACCTCATAGCCATAATTAAAAATAAAGTCAATTTCATAAAGTAAAGTTACAACCGAGGAATAAAAGTTAAAAACACGATAAAAATTATCAATGAATGATACCAATTAGAAGAAACATGGTGGAAAGAATTAACGCGAAAACAAGAATTATAAAACGTAGGTTTACGAAAGACAGAGGTGTGATAACCATTGAGTTACGGGAGACGAGAACTTCAAGAGAAAGTAAGGATCGTTAGATTCAAGTTAAGCAGTAAAATTAATAGAACGGTAAAAATCATTAACAGTTTCTAGCAGGCCATGGAGGTCGTTTAAACTATGGTTCCAAATAATGAAGACATCATCAACATAACGGTACCCCAAAATCGGTTTATAGGATAAAATATGTCATTCTCGAGCTCCTAAAACGCAGCTTCAGCAAAAATGCCAGACAAAGGGCAACCCATTAAACTCACGCTGTTTGCAAAAATATTTCATCAATGAAACCAAAATATTTGGTTTCTGCAGCAATGTTTAATTCAGAAGTGATTACGTTGATATAGGAATAGGAAATTTATTACATTGGAGATTTTTGAATATTAATAATAGTAGTGGGAACAGGGTATCTGCCAAAAAGCGAATCTTCGTCAAAGCTATGAAGAACGCAATTTGGCTCGAAATTGGTGCTAAGAGACAATTAATAGACATTTCAGTAAGATTAACAGAATAAGAGTAGTTACTAAAAAAGTAGAAAAGTTACTAAAAGAGTGGTTACTAGAAAAGTAGAAAAGTTACTAAAAGAATTCTTACTAGAAATGTAGCTAAAACTTTTTCTGAGAAATAAGTAGGCTCGTTACATGTAGACACGATAGAACCCATAAGATGGCTAATTTTATGGAGTTCAATTTGGCCAAAAATTTGAGGCAATTTAAGAGAAGTACGGAAAACACCATATATATTTGTAAGGGGGGGGGATTAGATAATTTTTCAGATTAGCAATTAGAGAGGTGATAGTAGTGATGGAGAAATTTTTAACGCGTTTACAAGTCATCTCGGCAATACACCTTCATTGAATCCCACATAATAATCGGTATTGATGAGGACAAGTGGTTTTGTTTTGTTAGCAGATAAAATAACTAAACCAGCGGGAGATTTCAGTTTGTTAAGTTCAGTAATTTTAAGTTTGTTCAGTTTTCAGTTGTGTTGCTATACTTTGAAAGTTCGGTCGCTTGAACTTGATATCTAATAATTTGATTACCGTGACTACTAATTTAGAGAAATAGAGCCAACTTGGTGACTTTTGATGTGTTCTAAGAAATTTTTCGAAATTTGTAGACTGGCTATAAACTTCAGGAGTTAAGAGATTTCTGAAGAACTTTCCACATATATAAATTTCAATATTGAAACATTTTCTTAGGTATCTTGTACCATCGCCACACATATATTTTTTCCATTAGAAATAAGTGTGAAGAGTAATTTTCAACATTAATCTGCAAGAAGCAACAGAGTTACTCACTATTATTTTTTCATTGAGCTGATGGAGTGGTTTTAGGATTTCCCCCATGGTTTCCTATGGAGGATTCAATAGTGACAATGAAAATGAGTTGTTGTTGTTGAGACCCAGACCGTTCGACCTACCAGAAAGGTATCCATTTGGACGGCCGGGAAATGCCACCCAATTTAGACCGGAACCCAGTGGGAGGCATCCACGGGGACCGTACCCTCCTTTATCTACCACCAACCTCTCGGAAGGGCTTACGGATCCACATGTTTAACGTGATAGTACTCCGCATGAACACGGCGGCAGTTGTGGCAGCGTGCAAATCCAGGGCGCAAACCACCGGGCTACCGCGCCCGAAATGTGCCAACAGCACGCGGTGTTCCCAAGTGGTCATCCACCCAAGTACTAACCGCGCCTGATGCTGCTTGACTTCGGTGATCTAACGAGAACCGGTGTTTTCAGCACGGTAGGGCCGTTGGCCTCGATGAAAATGAGTGATAACGAACAGAAAATCAGCATTTTCAAATTTTGTGTGGAGAACTTTAGAAAAAGTGATTTCTACTATAATGTTGCAGATACTTCACATACAATATCGTTCGTGCATGACCAACGCATTCAAAATTCTAAACTTGAAGAGTGTGTGTGCAAATTATAAATGAGTGACAAGAATGACAGCATGAATGACATCTGTATCCAGTCCTCCGTTGACCTGGTTGATGTTAAACTGCTAACTACGTATCGTATTATTTTAGATAAAAGGTTAGAAATATGTCATCTAGTTGGATTCCCAAAAGATAGAATTATCTCCAAGTGAGATATGTTAAATATATGCCTGGTATTGAAGATTTTCCATATTATGAGTATTTCACTTTTTTCAATGCCAGAAACTTTTAGTTTAATTATAGATACTTGTAGGTAATACCTGATCTGGTGATGATAAATGAAACATTTATAAAAATAGCTAATCCAAATGCGTTCATAATGAAATGATAAATTGAAATCCTATATATAACATTACCTGTTCGATGAAAATATCAGATATCTCCAGCACAGGATTGTCCATAGAAAAGAACAAATTTCGACATTCAAGAACGTAAAACACTGGATCATTTTTCATGGCTTAATATCGCTGGTAAGCTATAAACATATAGTTGTTAATTAAATTAAATATACCAAATTAAATAGAAAGGGATTTATTATTTTGATAGATATAATGTTTCCTTTGGGTAATAAAAAATTTCAAAAATATCAAGATCGACTTGTTCTAACTCTTAAATACTTCAAATTTTTTGTAGTTGAAACAATTTACAAAGCATCCACTTTCTGACTGTTATTATACATTATATTTTCATTCGTACATATTCACATTATATATTCACCGGACACTCAACCAGCTGCTCATACCCTAGGGTGAGTCGGGTGGCCTGAGTCTTTCACATTATATATTCAGAAAAAATTAAAACATTTAAAGCTTGGTTAGTCGTGTTAAAAATAAAGAGCTCCGCTATTCATAGATGGGGGTCATTTTACCAAATCCCTTTCGAAACTCTTCATTCATTCTCGTGTCCACTAAACTCTACATATATTGTTTTACATATTCGATATGGGCAGCACACGTCTTGCTCTACATAATGTAATTACTTGACTTATTTCCCAGTGAAATAATGGTGTACGAGATCCATGGCACAATGCTTCTGTTGCATTGAATTAACGGCACGTAAATTGAAGTTGGGCGTTTTACACAAAGTATGTGTCTAAACAGATTGATTTATTCACACACACCTAACATCCTCATCAAAATGCAATGGACATTTTATATAATTTTTATTAGCATCCTGTGAAATAAAGGGCTATGGGTGAATTCTTAGTTAAAATCCAAATTTATTATAAAAGTTTCTTATATAGTAAATGGAAAGGAGTAGACCCAAAACAAGGATATTAGATGTATATTATTGCATAAGAAATAGAACATATTGGGTGACATTTATTGTTTTTTATAATTTTATGTAAGGTTCTTGATAAATTTATTTTAAAATTATGCAGTATTTCGAGAATGGTTCATGCTTTCGTTTTAAAATTTATACCATCTGTTTTCCAATGAAAAATTAATTACGAAATAATTATTTATGTAGAATCATTGAAAGTCCTAAATTTTTAATGATATAAAAAGTTATTCAAAATTTAGTGGGAGGGAAAAACACTCAAATGCGTTTCAAATCAATAGGGTTTCAGCATTCTTTTAATAATCGTATATTTTCGCAACGTTTTGTGAGATATCACGGTCACACACTAACATACATACATGCAGACTCTAACATGCACACTCTAACATGCACACTCTAACATGCGTACATACATGCACACTCTAACATGCGTACATACATGCACACTCTAACATGCACCCTCTAATATGCATACATACATGCACACTCTAACATGCATACATACGCACACATTAATATACACATACTCACTAAAATACATACACACTAACATACATATACATACACTAACATGCATATACACACACTAACATATATATACACACTAAAATTACATATTCACACTAAAATACATATACACACACTATAACATACATACAATTACATGCATACATTCTAAAATAAACACACGCTAGCATACATACAAACTCTAGCATACATGCACACACACTAACATACATATACACACTAAAATATATATATACACACTAACATACATATACACACACTATAACATACATACACACTATAACATACATACGTACTATAACATACATACACATACTATAGCATATACATACAATTACATGCATACATTGTAACATAAATACACGCTTTAGAGCTCAGGGATGTCTAAAATGTGCTTTTTCATCGAAATGATAAATTGGAATGCTCGATCCTGTCATAATATTTTCCCTATACATTATACTGTATATGTAGAGAAAGTAACAGTGATTATTTTTTAACACATTGAACGAGTAGTGGCCTTTGAAAAGAAAAAACTACACCAAAATTGGATCACGTTGAAACTAATCTACACGTTAAAATCAATGCTTCTCTCTAGCCCATTTTAATGTGCTTCGATAATTTTGAAACCAAAATATAAAATCATAACACTTTAAAACAATTCAAAAGAATCCGAAATTAGATTTTCACTCCAAAACGAATAAAAGATGAAACCTCAAACTTAATTGCACGGAAAACCTTATTCATAACTTCAAAAACATCAGAGCCCTTTTCGAATGATTTCACCCCCAAATAATTAATGAGTGTTCAGCTCCATTCATCTAAAGTTGTCGCCCAAAACTCTCGTTAACTCTTCATCTCTTTATTTGTTAAGGATTTTTCCGAAAATTTTGAAGAAGGGGGGAGTGGGGTGAAAAGACTCGGATTTTGGTGTCGCATCACCGGTATGTTACTCCAAGTTTCATTTCTTTGCCGCGAGATAAGAACAATTATTTATGTACAAAGAGCCTTGCCCTTATCTGATGGTGATGAATGATTTAACACCTAATACAGATGTGTTGAGAAAAATGTGATAAATTGAAACCCTGAAAGGTTTCGTCACCTATTCAGGGAGATGATGAAAGGGACAGCAGCACCGACAGTTATTGCGTCATTAGAATTTTTAATTAAATATGGCGGCAGTTTTTAAACGTTTTTCGTCTGCAATTTTGAAAATTGTTAAGTTCTATAGAACATCTAAAATATTTCGAATTTAGGTGGATTTTAGTATTTCTGGTATTAATATTTCAATAAACTTTATTTTACAAAATAAAATATACATTATTATAATCAAGTAACTTTGACATGGACAACACATGACATTTTTTGTATAGTGCAATGACTTTACAAATAAAACTATGTTATATAAAAAAGACAGCATTATGATTTGGCATTGAATTAACGCCATATTAATCGAAACTGGACATTTTTGGCAACTTATGAGTCTAAACAAAGTGACTTATTTATAATCACGTGCAAATATGCCTTATCAGAATGTAATTAAATGTTAATGAATAACATGTGAAATAAAGTACTATTGACGAATTTTCTGGCTTCAAAATACAACGCTAGTACTTTTTCGTCGTTAATGGAATGAACTAGATCCCCGAGAATGATGTTAACAAACTTGTAGCATATTAATACATGTGCAACGTGAACCTATTACGACTTACCACTTTTAAATTTTAGTTATATTTAGTGATATTTACTACATTTTAATTTTAGGTAAGATGTTTTGATAAATTGATTTAGAGAATGTGAAATATCTCACGAATGATTTATAGTGTTCTAAAATAGGTGTTAATCGTTTTCTAATGAAAAGTTACGGCAGAAATTATTATTTATCATTATTGAATATCTCTATTTTTAAGAATTTTCAAAAGCTTAATTCGGAAGTTGCGGAGGGGAAGGGGGGGGGGGCACATCTTTTGAGCATTCGATCGTGTTTAAAATCAATAAGATACCAGTATTCACTGATTGTTGGAATAATCGCAATATATTAATAACGAAGCGCTTCATTCGTTCGTGAGATATTACGCCCTTCCTCCCCCCCACACAGAGAGAGGGGAAGAGAGATCTCTTCAAAAACCGTTTGATTCGAGTTTTAGGAATCCTTAAAATGTAATTATCTGCCGAAAACTCGAAATTCGAATGTTTGACCCTTTTGCAATGCTTTTCCTATATATTATACTATGCACATGAGGGGAAAGTAAAAAAAAAAAAAATACTTAATATAAATTGGCGACACGTCCACGGTTAAACAGATTAAATAACTCTTAAAAGCTTTTATTTTTACAATGATGAACCTATAAATGCATAGACAAAAATGCCTAATCTCTGTTGGTTGTCAAATGCTTTGTTTCAGCCCTTTATCAAGTATAGTAAAGTTGCATTAGAAATTTATACAAAGGTAAATATGTGCATTTGCATCGGTAAGCAAGAGTCAAAACAGATCCCATACGAATTGCATAAATGCATACATAAAAACATAGGTTACAGTTAAAAGGAAAAATTTAAATAATACAAAGGAAAATATATAGAAATATATAACACTTTTTAAATAGTTTGGTACTTGGACCGTGGTTTTAACTCTATGAAATCAAGTTAGACTCTAAGCCAACTAAAGACTTTGAATTGAGTCGAATTGCAAACAGAAATCTTAAAACGCGTTTTTCCGTCAAAATGTCATTTTTTTTTAAATTGTTATTTTCTTTATACAATAATAAGATATTAAAAAAATTATAATTAACTTATTTTAGAAAAGCTCTTGAAATATTTTTCTGTTTATTAAACACCATAATGCGTGTTAGTTTTCTTCACAGCTCTGTAAATCAAAATAAAACATCAGCAACGTATGAAAAGGAAATACAAAATAAGGTTGGAATTTGAATGAAATGTTAAGATAGAGCAAAAGATCATTCAATGTAATGGCTTTATTTGTATCACAGTGAAAAATGAGTTTACAAGATCCACTGCACCGTGTTTTAGGTCCGCCGACGCTGTGGTCGAACGGTCAAGGCAAGTGTTTCCTAGCTATCGTTCGGCTGCCGGGTTGTGGGTTCGAATCCCACCTTCAGGCATGGATGTTGGGAGCGATATGTCCCGACCCCCACTTGGTGCGCTGGGGCAACGTCATGTGACGGCTAACAGGTACACGGTTCTGGCCGGTGTATAGGCGAATTGATGAAATTCCTGGCCATTGGGGAAAAAGAAAATTCTTACAAAAAATATCTTCTCTCGTGAATGGAACGAACTAGCTATACTATAATCATGTTAACAAATTTGTCGCATTATATTGCATTTGTAAAGTGAACTTATTGAATGGTACTTGCTAGTTTTTTATGTTTCGTGATTTTTTTTATAAACTTATATTAAAAACTTATATTAAAAACGGTTCGTGCTAGAGATCTAAAGTTTGTTTCATTAGTTCTCTAATAAACATTATGCATGAACTGATTATTTATTGACTTTCCTTGAAAGACCTGATGCTTTACAAATTTTTAAAATGCACGTTTAAAATTGGAGAATAGGGGTTTTTACCAACATTTAATTACGTTTAAAATCGTTGATGTTTCAGTATTCACTGATGTGAGCGTATCAAATTACTTTCGAAAAGCTTCATTCTTTCGATATATAAATTCATGAGAAATATGGACTTCAACATACAGATATTTTTCTTTTATTAGAAACAAATATAATTTTGTAAGTTTTGCAAATTTGGAATTTAAAAAATTTAGAAAATCATGACATTTTAAAAGAATGTAGTAGAATTTGGAACAAATTGCATTAAACTCCACTAAGCAGCGCCATGCTTCGAAACCTTTAGTACAAACTTTATTCGTAGCTTTAAAAACTTCAAAAACCTCCCTTTAGATGATTTCTCGCCAAATAATTAATGAGTCTTGGGCTGTATGAATCTATAGCTGCCGACCAGAATTCTCATTAATCCCCCCATCTCTTTATTTGCAAAGAATTTTTGCGGAAATGGGAAAAGGGGTGGAGGTGTTCCCATCAGGACCAGGGCGTCCATCATCGCCGAGTTACTGCAAGTTTTGTTTCTTTGCAAGGAGATCGAGACATCATTTACGTATAAATAGCCGGGCCATGATCCGCTGATGATAAATGGTAGTACACCTAGTACAAATGCGTTGATGAAAATGTGATAAATTGAAATCTTATTATTGAGATTCGTTACCTGTTCGAAAAGGAGTGGGGGTGGAAAACGTGAGGAAAAATTATTGAAATGTTCGAATTTTTAAATAATGGAGATGAATCTAAAATGATAAATTACGTTGATTTTAAGTAACTAGACGCTCCACCCCCTGTTCATCACTCTCGCCAACCTCGGGGAATTCGTCATACTTTTAAAAAAATCTAACTAATATTAACAATTAGGAATAATAAATTTTATTTCATAACGATTGTTATAACCTGAAGGAGGGGAAAATCTCTTTAACATCTTAAACGTCAGAATATAACCATAAAATTTGTTTGCATTTGAAAGTCGCTTTCGATGTAGTGTAGTGTTGTATGTGCCGGATTTGTTTGAGGATTAATATTAAAAGCCATTGTTGTAAAGTGATATTAAGCTCTACCGACCTTGTTGCGGCAACTAATTCCATCTTTAAGTGTACTAACTGACGTTTCAGTCTAGTCTAGAATCAACAATCTATACTTTTAAAGTTTTCAGTGCTTCAATAATTTAATCCTTTCCCATATTTGTGACGTTCCTGTCAATAACCCGTGGGAGAAGATGACTGTAGCCTTACCCATATTGACACTATTGAATTTTATTATTTAATATTTAATTAAATAAGGTTTAAATTAAAATCCGAAGCCCATCTTGAACCTATAAGGGGTCATATTAGCCTATTGTTAAAATATCATAACTACACGTTTTGCCGAGTATTAGCAAAATAGTGTCAAAAATTCGCAGGTATTTTTTAATATTGAGCGATATAATTATATTAAGATACCATTTTCAATGCACTATTTCCATCTTTGCGCAAGCTTCTTTATGCCCCCAAAAAATGATTTTAGTTGAACAACGATCCTTGCACCACTTCTTTGAGTTCTTGGTTCAAGATGAAATAATTGACAGCCCCGTAATGCATGTTGATTGATTAAAATCACATTGGTTTGAAACAATAAAGCTGATTTATACAAACGATCCTTTTTAAATATAAAAACAAGATTTTTTTCATTTATACCTTGTTTTTTTGTTTAAATCGGTAGTATATAACACTGGGACTGAAACCAACTAACCCTGTCTTAAGGTGTCTTTGAGTGAACCAAGCTAGTGATAGTCTGACAGGGCAAGATCGAAACTACAAGGAGGAAGATCCTATACTTGAAACGAATATTTGGCTCATTCTTCATGCATAAGATTTGTGTGACAATTGTTTGAACTGTTCAATCCATACGCAGATACTCTTGCGGCAAAACACTGTTTCCGTATTGTGCTGAAAACCTTAGATCGATTTTGACCTCTTATACATTTTCTTATCTCTAAACATGGGTCAATGAATGCTGTTCTACTTAGGTGAAAAATATATTGGAGCAACCATGGTTAACGTTGAGCCTGCGATAGTGAAACGGTATTAGCAACTTCAAACTTGACAGGACTGATAAGATGGAGACCTACCTCTCTTAGTGCTGCGCGCAAAACAACAGTGCTGCCAACTGAAACTTAAATACAGCTGCATTGCAGATAACTGACTTACCCTAGCATTTATACACATTCATACAGTAAAACATAAAATGATTTCTGTGAATAAATCAACGTTTGCGAATTAAGTCAAATTAAAAACTTTTTATATTGATTAAGTTTTTATATTAATCGATAAATTATATTGATTAAACATTACACAATTAGTAATACTTCACTCAATAAGTCTCCGGTCTGACACATATATGGCAACACTGTTGACAGACCCTCATGATTTCTGGATAGTACCAACTTTCAAACGACACGTGTCAAAATTGCATGACATTCTGACAATTAGTTTATAGGTTACAATGGTTTTAGTGACCCCAATTTTGTAATTTTCAAAGCAATGGATAAAAAAGAAGTTCGTGTGTTGATTAAATATTGTTTTTTGATGGGGAAAAATACTGTTGAAGCCAAACAGTGGCTTGATAAGCGTTATGGAGACTCTGTATCAGGGACATCAACTATTATTGACTGGTATGCTGAATTTAAACGCTGTCGTACAAACACCGATTATGCTGAATGGTCTGGTCGCCCGAAATCGGCAGTTGTTCCGGAAAACATAAAAAAAGTGCACAAAATAGTTTTGAAAGACCGTAAAGTGAAGTTGCGTGAGATAGCTGACACCTTAAAGATATCAGAAGGTAGTGTATTTACAATTTTACACGAAAATTTGAACATGCGTAAGTTGCTTTCGAAGTCGGTGCCGCTTTTGCCCACACCGGACCAAAAACAACAACGCGTCCACGATTCAGAGCGCTGTTTGGAGCTGTTTAAGCGAGATAAGAAGGATTTTTTGCGTCGGTATGTGACAATGGATGAAACATGGATCCATTACTACACACCTGAATAAAAAAAATCGTCAGCTGAGTGGACAGCAGTCGGTGCAAGTCGTCCAAAGCGACCCAAAAGTTAGCTGGCAAGGTTATGGCATACGTCTTTTGGGGCGAGCATGGTATTTTGTTAATCGACTATCTTGAGAGAGGTAAAACTATCAATAGCAAATATTACATGGCATTATTGGATCGATTGAGTGTAGAAATCAAGAAAAAACGGCCTCACATGCAAAGGAGAAACGTGCTGTTCCACCAAGACAATGCCCCGTGTCACAAATCGATGAAAACGATAGTTAAATTACGCTTCGAATTACGCTTCGAATTGCTTCCTCACCCACCGTACTCTCCAGATCTGGCCCCCAGCGAATACTGGCTTTTTGCAGACATCAAAAAGATGCTCCAGGGAAAGAAATTTGGTTCAAATGAAGAAGTGATTGTCGAAACTGAGGCCTATTTTGAGAGCAAAGACAAATCCTTCTACAAAAAATGCGTCGAAAAGTTAGAGGAGCGTTGGAATGAATGTATCACTCTTCAAGGAGAGTATGTTGATGAATAAAGTCGAATTTCTAAAAAAAATTGTTTTTCTTAGTTAGACCGGAGACTTATTGAGTGGGCCTTGTATTCTTGGTAATTTTTTTTTTCTGACTTAATTCATTTATTACGTGTATCTATATCTAAAACCGTGTAATCAGTATTTTTCTAAATAATATTTTGTTTAAATGCGGTCTATTTATTTTTTAATTTTTCCATAATATTTCTTAGTCTTCTTCAAAGTATCCTTTCATAATTTGCTTCTTCATCGGCGTTCGGCGAGATCTCTGTATGTCTTTAAAAATAAGTTTGGAAAACTGTTTGAAAAAGACAGAATTTATACATGAAAACCTGTACAAATACTTAACATCTCTGGATACCGGAACAACAGACATAAACCAGAATGTGTAGTCTCCAAACGCATTTGAACACGATCCAGGTATGCATATGATAAGACCGAGATCGGATCTGGATACATTTAGCTTTTTTCAGATATATGTATACAACTAACAAAAGAACAACGACACGTTTGAATGTAGAAATTACTGATAAAAACTTCGAACAATAAAAATTCAACTAAATATAATAAAACTCTTTGCTTACATAATATAAGACGTGAATTGCAAAAATGTTGACTTAGAGCTTTTGGATGTATAGACGCCCTTTATCATAGGTATGTAACATATACACAGTTATGCAGTACAATAGAGCTTAAATATAGCCAACTCACAAACTAAATTTTGCATATTATTAAATGCAAAAGGAAAGTTGTTATCGATGGGCTTTTTCTAATATGCAGAATTTAGTTTGAGCAATTGCGGCTCGTGACTTCAGAAATAGGTGAAGCAGATCCAATGGCAGGATTCTCCCTCCTCCTCGACAACGAGTATCATCAAAACATATCACGCTGCTGGCACAACTGTTGTCAAATATTGATTAAAAATAGCCAAACGAGTCTAATAAATTGGCCAAATAATAATAATAGCCCATTCAGCCGATAACTTTAAGCGAAGCAACGTTTATCCTACGAAGCCTGCTTCACCTCAAGAGCCGCCACTGAGTTAGAGTTGGCTATATTTAAGCTTTATTGTACTATGTACTTGTTATATGGATCTAATGAAGAGCACCTATATTCCCGAAAGCGCTAAGGGAAAAAGTTTTATATCATGCAAGTAAATATACCTATATCATGCAAGTAAACTTTATATTGAAAGTTATTATTAGTAGTAATATCTGTATAGAGAGTATATCTATATCATAGCATATCTGTATCACAAAAAATGAAGACTGGAAGATGTTTTGAACAGTTGGTTGTAAACACATAGTTCCAATTGTAAAAACGCTTTAAGTAAGGTAAAAAGTTACGAAATGATAATTTAAATGCTGTATCATATTGTTGTTAAAAGTTAAGAATATAAACTTTTTTTAAAGCCCTTCTATCGAAAAAATCAAATTACAAAAATGTTATCCATATCGTATTTAGTAAAGCTTCAGAAAAATTGGCAGTAATGCCATGTAATTTGACACAGTTATCATTGACTAGAAGGTATGCCCGTCATATGACGGAATTTAAAATCTGCAAAATATTACCTCCCATTTGGTGTCATTTTTATCAATTTGGCGACATTCGCGATATCCCGCCAAACTTTTTGCCAAACGAAGGACGAATAGAGAAATGGCTTTTTCTTAGTAGATTGTTATTTTCTTTCCAAGATATTGAATTTTCATCGATTTGGTGACATTTTCGTTAATTTTGATATTTTGTTCAATTTTAAGATATTTTAAAAAACTCGCCAAAATTGTCGCCAAGTGGGAGAGTTGGACTGACAGACAAACGCTGCCGAAACATCATTACAATAATATCCCTATTCAAAGCACAATTAATTTATTGATTTGGCGTCATTTTTTTCAATTTGGCGACATTTTTATAGATTGCCAACATTGTCATTAGTTTGGCAATAATTTAATCAATGTATCGACATTTTAAAATTTTGCCAAATTTGTCATCAAGTGGGACGATTGCACTGACAAGTAAACGCTACCGAAATATCATTACAATACTATCCCTTTTCAAAACACAATTAATTTCATTAATTTTGAGTCATATTTATCAATTTGCGAATTTTTTTTCCATTTGTCGACATTTTTATCGATTCGGCAACATTTTCGTCAATTTGGCTATATTTTGATTAATTTGGCGACAGTTAAAGAAACTCGCCAAATTTTTCGCCAAGTGGTACGGTTGGACTAAGAGATAAATGCTTCCAAAACATCATTCCAATACTATCCCCTTTCGAAACAGAATTAATTTCATTGATTTGTGGTCATATTTATTAATTTGGCGACAATTTTATCAATTTGGTTATATTTTTATCGATTTGCCGACATTTGTATTGATTTGGCGGCATTTGATTAATTTGGCGACATTTTAAAGATTAGCCAAATTTGTCGCCAAATGGTATGTTTGGACTTGACAAACAAAAGATATCGAAAAATCATTACAATATTATTCCCTTTCAAAACGCAATTAATTTCATTGATTTTGTGTCATTTTTATCAATTTGGAAGCATTTTTATCGATTTGACGACATTATCATCAATTTCGCAACATTTAAAAAAAGTCGCCAAGTTAACGATATCTCGACAAAATTTTCACCAAGCGTTACATAGAGATAGATAAACAGACACATAAATCAAGATGTTTATATTATTAATTAAAATTGTCATTAGGAAATAAAGGGCATTCACAAATCAAATGGTTACTAAACAATTTATTCAAATTTATTTTATTCAGATATTTAAGTAAAGCTATTAAGTTACCATTATATCGATTCGCAGTTTGAATTTAAACATCCAATTAACTATGTTGCATAACTAGAGTTTGAATTATGTGGCTGTTCACTAATGCCAAACTCTGTGAGATGATTTTGATTTACGACGAATGCAATCGATCTCCTAGTGATACAATGTGGGAATACTATCGTCGTTTCCATAAAGCCGGCATCCTTCAAGAGTTTTTATTCTGCTGCCGATATGGCGATTGCAATCAACAAGTTCCTTCATCGTCGATATGGCGACTGCAATCAACAAGTTCCTTTCATCGTCGATATGGCGACTGCAATCAGCAAGTTCCTTTCATCGTCGATATGGAGACTGCAATCAACAATTTTCTTTCATTGTCGATATGGCTCAGAAAGAGAACGAGTACTAACGGAAAATGATGTACTATATATTTTAGCAAATTTCTCGTCCTATCTATATGCGAGTGTCCGGGTCGTAAGTACTGAACAACATCTTCCTTGGTCTTCCCGAATTTACCACCAGTCTAATTGAACCCACCACTTGCTGTACTGAATGTAAAAGCCCTTACCAATGCATCTATTTCCATTCTGGTAAAAAAAGTACGGTAATTACATAAATATGTTAGAAGCTTATTGAATCAACTGAAAACAATGGTTTTAAATGATCGTAGTTGTTTTCCAAATTTGAAAAAAATGCTTATTTTTTCATAGATTTTGTCTGACTCATCGACAAAATCTGAGTCACTGTCAAAATCACAATAAACCGTTTCATTTACCTTATTTAAGCGCTGAAATAGCTTTTAATCAGTATCGTATGTCTGTCTTTAATAGTAGTTTCAAAGACAAAACATGGAAAAATTGTTTTAAAACCTTAATAAATTATTTCTGTGTATCATCAATTCAATTTGAGAATGGCCCCTGGATTCCTGACTTCCTGGTGATTATAAGAGTAGAAAAAAGTCACGAGAAAGTGATGTAAGTCAAGAAGTTTGACAAGTTATTTCGTTCAAAATATGAATTTTGGTGATCCAATTGTTTTTAGTTTAACTAACTGAAGCAGTTTTGGACGAACGCAGTTTTGTAATTTAACTTTTCCCCCTGGGATGTATAAAAAGTTAATATTTTTAAATTTTTGCAAAAATATTGCACCTTATTTAAATTTCCTTTCATAACTTTCTATCTTATTTAAAACAATTATGCAATTGGAGCTATGTTGGAACTACAACCAACGGTTCAAAAAATTTCCACTGTTCACATTTTGCGAAATACACTGTATAGCTACTATGTTGGTAAACGAAATTAAAATTTGTAGACATGAATAGAAGTTACTATCTCAATTTATAAATTTTATCTTTGAAATCTGAATCACTTTCATGTGGTAACAACTTGATATATTTTAATAATGAGGAATGCTTTTTTAACCCCCAAATTAGTTGTTTTAAAATATATATAGCAAGTCATGCACTTAAAATATGTAAATTAAAATACTCAAATATAACTACACATAGAAAAACGTATATAGTTGCAGTATATAGTCCGATTAAAAAAATAAATGCAACTTTCATGTCAACAAACATCCCTTTAAATTAATATGTATTCCAGATTATCCAAATTCCGATTATCTAAGTCTAAATATTATGCAAGCTAGCTATGTTTTCAATGACTCATCTCTTTTTCTGATGAAGTTAAAACATCAGTCCTTCAACTCTCGTAATGTCCTAAAAAAACTTTCTCAGGGAAAACTAGGCAGAATATGGTGATGGGCTTAAATCTTCCGCTTATAGAGCTAGCAAAATGTCTTCCAGTTTCAGGTTCAAACTCATAATTGCATATGAATTTATTGTATATGTTATTTTCCTTATAGTATATGTTTCCTTAAGGGGACGGTGGATGTTGAAATTTTTTTTATTTATTTATTGACTTCGAAACATGAAAATTTGTATAAATATTCCTCTTAACATTACTATATACAATACCATTAAGTTTTTTCAATTTTGTTATAATTTGTATTTTTTTAAATTTAAATATTTTAACGAAAATTTGAAAATGCTCCTTGCGTACCATTTGTTCACATTTTTATTAATTTTACATTATGATCACTCAAAAGCACATTATGAACAAATTTGGATATTTATTTTTAAATCCCTTAGAAAGTTAATTTTTTAAAAATATTTTTTTCTGCATTAAAACTTAATTTTCATCATTTAATTAGGTTCTTATTCACTTTTAATTACCTTAAAGTCCAATTATAAAGTGCATACCCAGTTTCATTAAAAAGTATGAGAGTGTCTTCTTGCCAAATTTCATGCATCTCAGACAAAAATTAAGACGCATGGAGCATTTTAAAAATGTAAAACCTTTAAAAATTCCATTTCGAAAAAAATGCATTTAACCATTTGATTATGGGTGGGATAGCGCCAATCCCACACGACGAACCTCCTAAAAACACAGGTATTTAACACACCCTATCCCAAACAGTTCGATCCCCCTTGGCAGGCATTGGCATCCATGCAGTTGCAATCGTTTGGGTCTGACGCTGTCCCACCCGTAAGCAAATATTACATGTGTAAAATAATGTTATATATCAGAACTGTTTTTAGTCGATTTTTGCTTATTTCAACGTCCACCGTCCCCTTGATAGGACGAATGAGAGAGATCTTATAGGGGAAAAAATATTGTTGAAAGTTCAGCGCTAAATTGTACAGTGCGTTAACGAAGTTTTTTCCTTATTAACTGGAATATGACCGTCTCTAAGCTGTACACATTGGCTCGGTACACATTGACTCGGAACACATTGCTCTACCCGGTACACATTGGCTCGGAAATCGAGATTCTACTGCATGACACAGATCGCACGGCTGGCCAGAAGGTTGATAGCACTTTTATGTGCTGCCGGGATCGAGATTCTACTGTAGTTACAAATACTAACTCGTAATTCAACAACTCGTAGTTAGATAAAAAAATAATAAATACAACTTAGTCAACAGATCGCGCTATTTAATCGAATATATATTTTGCTTTAGCGTGGAGATTTCGTCATATACAGTCGTACATTTTCGAAAATTCTCGGTATACCTCTAACGAAATTTCCCTCTACCCCATGTTAGAAAACATTTTAGTAGATAAAATATATTAGCTCATAAATGAAATAATTACTAGCATTTTTTTTTTCATTAATTTTAATGTTTTCCCATATAATGAATATTTTCCTCGCGGAATATGCAGTACGTGCTTTCATACATTGTACATTCTCAATGCAAACATCCTGAAACGAGTGATGGGTCGTAATGACGCCCTCACCTTTGTCTCAGGTATACTTTATGCCGCATAATTAACGAGAGCGCCGCATTGCCTCATTTATCCGTGACTGACTTTTACTCATTAACACTTCAGCTTCTTTTCAAGAGAAGTTCTCTTTTTATTAAAATAAGACGTGAATACTGTCAGTTGCTGTGAACAAGATTCATTGTTCATTCTCGCGTAAGGGGGGGGGGGTAAAAGGAATAACGCTGATTTATCGGGATGTATTGAAATGTTTGGATGTATATTACGCGAGAAAGAATAAAGCACGATAAGGAGTAGGTTGGAACATAGAAATATATAATATACATTTAATATCGTAGCGTATCGTATAGAGAAAAGTAACAGTTTTTTTCTTTATTTACTTTCCATATAATCCATGGGGCATTAAAAAGAAAAGTGTGGTAATGAAATGAAAAACACCGAATTCCTGTTTTCGGAGGAGTTAACGTTTAGGGAAATCTCGGATATAATACAACCCTTTACGGAGTGAAGTCTATATTTTTGTACGTCCTCACCTTATACTAGCATAAGGTTATTTTCCTTTGAATGTAATGACAAATTGGCTTTCCCGGCTGCTGAATTGAGTTTGGAACAAATGTCCCCTATTCTTAAATGGGCCCGCAAAAGTTGAAACACCAAAATGAAAGAAAAATGCCTTATAAATATAAATATGTACATTGCTTAAAATTTTCTTTTATATGTACTTTTTTGCATTAAAGCAAATGAATTTCGACATTGTTTTAGAAGAAAACATTATCAGAGAGTGTTTTTTGGTGGAGAATGGGAGGTAAGTTTGGGAAGTTTTTCGTGAAAAAAGTGATCAAATAAAACGCATCTTAAAAAATCGTGAATTTAATGCATAATCTAAAATAAATACTGGATTTATAATTTTGTGCAAGGAATATCATTTTTAATGTCATATATGTATTTCAATAAAAGTTTTTAATGAAAATTTTTTCGTCCACTGGATATTTTAATGTGTTTCTTATAATATGCCATGAGTCGACTACTGTCCAACTATTTTTAATAAATTAAGGAAGTGTGTTTATGTGGGGGGGGGGGGGTAACATA
Organism: Amaurobius ferox; assembly: GCA_951213105.1. NCBI lineage: Eukaryota > Metazoa > Arthropoda > Arachnida > Araneae > Amaurobiidae > Amaurobius > Amaurobius ferox. The sequence continues at coordinate 143,915,925 of OX578145.1, forward strand.
TAAGCATTTGTGACAAGCCTCTGGGATTTAGTTGTAATTTCTTTAACGATATTTCAAACATTGAATGTGCTTGGTTATATTCTACATGTTTCAACCTTTACTGTTTTTGCTATAGTATTAAAGAGTAAACTGCTTTGTGATATGGGCAGATTTAAAGTTTATCTTATTATAATTTGTAGAGTATCCTGGTTTTGTGACTGTGTCGCCTAAAATTTAAATTTTATCTCATTTTGATAGATAGTTGATTATTTGGTAATTGTCAATTTTGTGTCTCTTGTGATTTAAAAAACATAAAATAGATATTTTTGTAGTATTTGTTTGGAATACAATCTGTTTTAGCAATATATTTTTAACAAAAAGTATTTTTTAATAATATTAAATATAGTTTTGACTTTATAAAATTGTAAATTTGTCATTTTGTCACTGTCCTCCAGTGATGAGTATTTTGTCTCCAAATTATATCAGTGAAAAATCTAAATGATGGAAATAAATGGCAGAAACTTAAACTGAGATTTTATTTTGTTAAAAAAACGTTTTTTATAACAAATCTTATCAGCAATTTTGCAAAATAATATTGCTAAGTGTATGTAATTGAAAATCCCTAACGTCCGAAAAATCGTTCTTTTCAACCATCAGATGGGTACACCGGTGACTTTAAGTCAGATGAAGAACACAATTTAATTTAGAGTTTTCTTCCATATCTGTTTGAATTTTGTAAATTTTCTATCAACCGGCAAATAAAAAAAATAATGTTATTACTCATTATGAGTACATTTATTACTTGATGTTTCCAACACGCATTTAGTTATTAGTAATATTAATATTTAAAAATAATATGTCTCCTGTTAGGGCATTGCAGCGAGTTATGCATAGTGCATCATTCATGTTTCAATGCCATTGTTAATTTACGTGCAGAACAAAAACATATTTAAAGGTCATCTCTGACATAGGAATGGAATATGCATTAAATTCGCAATAAATATATTAAACAGCTCTGTTATTAATAATAGATCTTAAACATTTTCAAGAACGTATTCCTCAAAAATGACAATTATCAGATATTCAGCCAGATTTTCTTCTGAGCTTCTAAGTGAATGCTTTAATTTGCGATTTCTTGCAGACTTGTTCTGAAAACCATGATACATAAATTGTCGATACTACTCATATATATTGTTTCACTTGAAACATTGTCGCAAAATTTGACAAGATAATCGTTTCTATTAACTTGTGATTTATGGTTGATAAAGTAGATATACCGCAATTTAAACCAGCTCCAGATAAATATAGAGCTGCCTCGGATTATAGTATTGGCCAATCATCCATCACTATCTACTATCGCAAAAGTGTCATTTATCAGAGGATGATGATAATTGGTTGAAACCGCATTTCTATCTTTGTTTCTTATTGGTCAGTTTTAAAGCTTATATGTTTTTATACTTCGCCGCGCATTAAGCAGGTGGAGAATATTCGAATTTATTTTCTCCAATTTTTCACCACTTTATAAATTTTGATTATGCTTTCTACATGCATAGAATTTTGTATAGTACGTTAATCCTGCCCTTTCATAAACATTAATTTTTTTTCCATTTTTTTTTTGCCACCTTTACATTTTTACTAAAATCTCCTTGAGTATGATCATTAGATGTGCAAACTCTGCGCAAAACTAAATTCAGTACTTTAGATACAACAGAACGTTTTCACTGCGTTAATTGTAACCAATATTTATGAGAAATGAGCACATCTATGTAGAGCATGGGTACGTGACGTTGCAAGGAGAATTTTACCCTTATATTTGCAAGGAGAATTTTAGCCTTATATTTCCAAAGCAAAATACTCGTATGATTAGTAGCATAGAAATTTTCGTTATTTCTGGATTAGAAAAGGCTATTTTAGAAATTTGCATTCGTTTAACCTCTGAATTTAGGAGAATATATCTAAATTTATCTTTACAGATGGTTATTTTGAATTTATCGGAAAATAAAATATTTACATTTAACAAAATATATACAAGGATTTTTATTAAGAAAATTAGTTATACATCTTTCCGTTCTCACTGGCATATATACTGCAGAATTTCCTAGTACAAAACGCTCGCTACTGACAACGGCAAAAATGAGTAGTGGTGCACATTCACTTAAAATCGCTTAAAGTACAATTTAGTAAATATAATTTTTAAACATATATCTTAGTTATTAGATATTTATAATTTTTAAACATATCTATTAGAATTTTTAAACATATCTTTTAGTTACTCAAGTATTCTAAACAACTTATTTTCGGCACAAAGGTAAATTTCGATGTTTAATGGGCTTAGTTTCAAATTTTATTTGCCATCATCGTCAGTTTATCATCGTCAGTTTAATATTAGCCGTTACGGTAAAAATAAACTCTGATGTGGGAAACACATGACTCTCCTTATATAATGCAATGAATTTTCTACTTTTACAATAAAAAATAGGTTTTTAATATAGTAGATATTTATATTCTTTCCAAGATATTGAATTTTCGTCACTGAGTTGTCATTTTCATTGATTTAGTGTCATTTTTATCCTTTTGGCGATATTTTCGTTAATTTGGCATAACATGTAAAAAAAATCACCAAGTTAGCAACATTCCGCCAAATTCGGAGCCAAAATCTCGCTAAGCGTTATCGACGGAGAAATAAGTTATTCTTATAGCAGATAACTATTGGCGTTCAAATACAAAAGTATTACTCAGAGTATCTTCTCAGTGAATGGAACGAGCTAGATCCGGGAGAATGATGTCACCCAATTTATCGCATGATATTACATATGAAAAGTGAACATGTATCTCAACAGTTAATATATATATATTTTTAATTTATGGGATTTTTTGATAAATTTATTTTAAAAATGTGCAATATCTCGAGAACGGTTCATGCTAGCCGTTCGAAAGTTCATGTCAATAATTTGCTAAGGAAAAATTACATAAGAAATGTCTGCGTAATTTTATAAAAGGTTTTGCATCGAATTTTCGACTCCGTCACAATACTTTCCTTATACATTGTGTATATAAGGAAAGTAATAATGGCATTTTGCCCTTGCGTTTTTGCGCATTCTATTACGCAGCCTGTTTATATTTACGCTCGTCTCTATGCTCCATTTAAAGATGGAATATTCTGGAATTCTACGTTGAGCAAGACATCAGATACTTAAAACCAAGCTGTGTATTGAACTCAGTTTTTAACTTATTTACAACAATGAACAATTCTGTAGATTTATGTACTAATACGTAATCACTAGTACGTACAATATAGTTACCACAGTGGTGTAACTAGATTTTTGATGCCCTGGTACAAATAATCACAGGTCGTCCTTTCCTACAATGTATAGACTTTGATTTTTATGCCAAAAATATATTCCTCGCAGGAGACGTTCCCTTCTCGAGTGATGCAAAACGCGGTTGCTCCTTCGCACTTTATAATGGTAATCTACTGGTACCAGATTGGTATTTGAATATCAATATTTTAATTGTAAAATAAATGGAATTTGGATACACTTTTTTAAATCTATCGATACTACTTCAAATTATTGTTTTTCACAATTTTTTTTCTAATTTTGAATAGCGTTTAATATAGGGGATATATTTATACTCACAGAATCTATCTATATGGAGGCGTTGGAATTGCACTTTCACGGCAGATAGTTGCAGTATTAAACCGATTTTACTCTACACTATTTTTGCTCCGATGCTAATTCTAGACATAATGACGTTTCACCTGATTACAAGCTACACCACTTCATCTATAAAATGCGTTTTCTTCGATTACCTTACGTACATGCTGTACACACTATTTGCATATAACGTGGCATTTTAAACTTTCAACCACATTTCTAAAAGACTATTTTATATTAATTACATATTAATTACATTTTATATTAATTATATTAATACTTAATTCCATTTAAGCCACATTTGGACCGAAAATCCTATCTTTTGAACCACTTATTTTTAATTCTTACTTCAACCCTACTTATTCTTAGATTTAATTTATCATAAAATTCCCTGAGTTTCGGCAGCCAAGTTCCTTTTGACCTTTAGCAAGAAGTTCTTTGCAACCGTGTTCTTTGAAGAAATTGCAGCGCAACATTTTCCGATAGCACAAAATGTCACACTTGGAACTGCAAATCCATTGCAAGTTAACCCCTTCTCTTCAATTACTGATTCGTAGGTGATAAATTAGATATACAGTAATTTAAACCTCGCTGGATAAATATAGAACTAACCCGAATCATCGTATTCACCAAGCATCCATCACTTGCCAGAATCGCAAATGTGTCATTTATCAGAGGAGGTTGATAATTGGTCTGAGCGGCATTTGTCGCTACCCGTATCTCATTGGTCAGTTTGAAAGGATATTGTTTTCTTCATTTTTTTTGTCTTCTATTTCATATATATATGGTGTAAGAAGAATTTTTTGGGATTTTAATTTGATTGAGATAAAAAAATTAACATACTACTATTTTTACCAAAACTTTTTTGAAGCATCTAGTTCTCAGGATCTGCAATAGATAGAACTTAGATGATGACTGACAATCATTTATGATCTAATACAGGAGATAGCTGGTTCATTGGGGATTTTTATTTCCCTTTATTACTTTCCTTATACACATAATGTATAAGGAAAGTATTGAGACGTGGTCGAAAATTCGAATTCGAGTTTCCGACGGGAGAGCACGTTTCAAGCATCCTTGATCACGAATCAAACATTTTTGAGGTGATGTCTGTGTCAAAGTGCGTGTGTGTGTGTGTCAGTGAGTCTATGGAGACGGCATCTCATTAAAGAATGGAGTAACTCGAATGAAACGTGGTACAAAAATTACAATCCATGAATACTGGAAGGTCATTGCTTTTAAACGCAATCGAATGTTCAGAACCCTCCTAAAATTTCGACTGAAATTTTGAAAAAATCAACAAAAAATCAAAATATTTAATAAAGTTACGCAAATAGACATTTTTTAAGTAATTTTTTCTTAGAAAATGATTGAGATAAATTTTAGAACGCTATCATGAACCGTTCTCGAGATATTGCCTATTTTCCAAATAAATATATCAAAAAATACCACAAATCAAAAAAAATATATTAACAGTTGAGAAACATGTTCTCTTTTTAGATGTAATATCATGCGATAAATTGGGTGACATCATTCTCGTGGATCTAGATCGTTCCATTCATGACAAAATATATTTTGAGTAATACTTTTGTATTTGGACTCCAATAGTCATTTATCTGCTATAAAAATAACTTATTACTCCGTCCATAACGCTTGGCGAGAATTTGGCAACGAATTTGGCGGAATGTCACCAACTTGGCGACTTTTTAAATGTTGCCAAATTAACTAACATTTCCCCAAATGGATAAAAATGACGCTAAGTTAATGAAAATGACGACTAATTGACGAAAATTCAATATCTTGGAAGGAATATAAGTATCCACTATAAGAATAAACTATTTTTTTAACTGTAAAAGTTGTAAATTCGTTGCATTATATAAGGAAAGTCATGTACTGCCCACATCAGATTTTTTCTTTTTCAATTTCAGTTCAAAAATTCCCCTTTTCTTTGAAGCATATTAAATTACTTTCCTTATACCCATAGTGTAATGTATAAGGAAAGTATTGCGATGCAGTCGAAAATTCGAGTTTAAGTTTTCGATGGGAGAGCACGTCTCAGCATCCCTAATCACGAATCAATTATTTTTCAGGTGATGCCTTTGTGTGTGTGTGTGTCAGTAAATCTGTGAAGACGATATCTAACTAACGAATGGAGCGATTCGAATGAAATTTGGTACAAAAATGACAATTTATGAATGCTGGTAGCCTATTGTGTTTGAACACAATTGAATGTTCAGGATCCCCTAAATTTTCGATTGAAATTTTGAAAAAATCATCAAAAAATCAAAACCCTTAATAAAGGTGCGCAAATAGACGTCTCTTATATAATTTTACTTTAGAAAATTATTGACATAAACTTTAAAACGCTAGCATGAACCGTTTGTGCGATATTGTCGATTTTTCTAATAAATGTATCGAAAAATCCCATAAATGAAAAAAAAAATATTAACTGTTTAGAAACATGTTGACTTTTCATATTTAATATCGTGCGATACATTTGATTACATAATTCTCGTGGGTCTAGCTCTTTCCATCCATTAGAAAATATACTTTGAGTAATATCTTTGTATTTAATCGCCAATATTCATTTATCTGCTATAATAATAACTTATTTCTACGGCCATAACGCTTGGCGAAATTTTGTCGAACAATTTTTCTGAATGTCGCCAACTTGACGACTTTTTTAAATGTTGCCAAATTAACGGAAATCCCGCCAAATGGATAAAAATGACGACTAATTGATGAAATGTTAATATCTTGGAAAGAATATAAGTATCTACTATAAAAATAGCCTATTTCTTTTTACTGTAATAGAAGTAATATCATTGCATTATATAAGGAAAGTAATGTGCTGCTCACATCAGATTTTTTGTCTATTGGCAATAGATAGGGTTTATGTATATGGATTCAGCATCAAATTTTGTATGGGTGGATAATTTCGCTAAGTATTTCAACTTTCGGTCCAACATTTTCTGAAAACATTCATTTCGTTTTAAATTGGCTTATTGTTGCTTTGAGTGCAGAATGTGCAGAGTCAACTTCCATAATAAGAGCTTGCAATCTCGTCCCAATAGCTCACCAGTAGAGCGTTGGCTGGCCAGTTCGGAGATACAGGTTCGATTCCCGGTTGTAGCAGCAAGACTCTTTACAATGTCGGCCGAACAAATCAACCCTGCAGGATAACGCAAAGCGGTCAGAGGTCTGAAGACCCCAGATCGTGCGACTCACACAGTGGGTTTACAGTAGCTAGCTGCACGGCCGTAAAAGCATACCTCCTACACTCAGGAAGCACCCAAGGTCTACCATCCCGCCAAACGAACATTTATTTAGGTCTAAAAAGATAACAATTGATGAAAAATAGTGTGGTTACACAGACAGTTTTTCATTATATTTGAACTTGACAAGAACGTTCATTTTTCAAAAATGGAAAAAAGGTTATTACGAATATAGATAAAAAGATCATTGAAAAATAAAATTCAGAGTGAGGTATATTAACATAATGAAAAATAGATTAATATTAAAGAAAATAATAAAATTTTAAATGTAAAATTTAGAAAATATATAAAAAGATTATATATGAAAAGGAAAATAAAAATTAGGCACATGGAAAACAAGAACAGAAATTTAGAATAAAATTTAGAAAAGAAAAATTAGAAAAAGTACAAATAAAAAGTGTCAAAAGAAAAAGAAAGAACCGAGAAAATAACAGTTAACGTAGCTTTTGTTTATTTTTTTTAAACAGAAAATATGGAGGGAACACAATAAGTCCATATAAGTTAATAAGAATGAAATAAAGGGATTCATGGATCAAAATTAATTGCGAGCAGAATCTAGTCATAAGCTTAGGTCACTTTATTAGAAATTTCTATGGCAACAAGAATACAGATTTTAATTTTATCCACTGAAGAGAGATTTAAACGAATTTTGGAGAACCAAATTGGTTTATTTGGGGGGGGGGCTTGCAGAGATGAACATTTTTAGAAAAAGGACAATCGAAAATATAATGGTCAACGTCACCGAATTTATTGCAAATACAGTTAGAGGTGGATTTAATTTTGAAAAAGTATAGGTAATCAAGAAAGGGGCCATGACCAGTAAGAAAGTAAATGAGGTATTTATTAAAAATTTGTAAGTTAGAATTTACGATAGGGAGGTAAGACAGGATTCTAGCCTGATCACCAGTCCTGGTGGAAATATAATCATTAAGATAATTTTGCCTAAGATTAAGGATATGAGATTCACAAAATTTTGAGATGGGTGAGTAAGGAAAGGGGATAGTAAGAGGGAAACCATAGATAGCAGCAATTTTGGCATGGTAATCTGCAATTTCATTTCCAGATATATTATTGTGAGCTTTTACCCAAAAAATATTGACAAGGTTTTGGGCAAGGAGAGCTTTGGATTTAATGGAATTAAGATAATTAGATTTCTTTGTATTGAGTTAAGAGCTTAAATGGAAGAGAAGCTATTAGAAAAAATATTAACAGGGGTATTATTAGAGGAAGCCCAGTCAATAGCAAAGGAAATAGCGGTAAATTCGGCTTGAAATGCTGTATTCCTGTTGTCAAGTTTATAGGAGAGAACCTTTTCCAGAACATCATGTCTAAAAATACCGATTGAAAATCCAATGTCATTGTCAATATTTGAACCATCAGCATATATATTATAAATAGCAGAGTCTTTATCCATTCTGTTAACTAAATTTACGGACCATTTAGAGGGGTGAAAGTTAGAGAAAGAAACAAGGAAATCAAAATCAGAGGGAGACGGAAGGGAGAAGAAAAGAAATCAATTTTTTATTTCCAAAAATTAAATTTATTGTAGAGGATAAAAACTGTGAAATGGTTGGGAAGAATAGCAGTGAGGGAAAATGAAGAGATATTAGTTGCTGTACGGTAGCCTGGGTAGATTTTTAGAAGGAAGATCCTTTGGAGTGAAAAAAGTATTTTAATTTGCATTTTTTTTTTAGTTTTTTACCCCATATAGCAGAACCGTAAGTAATAGCTTTTTCCAAAACACATAGATACCAGCATTTTGGAAACATTTTTTGACACCCCAATTTTTCCCAGACATTTGGCCAAAAGTAATACAAAATTTAAGACATTTTTCTTGGAGATATCGAATATGAGGGTTGCAATTTAATTTATTATCAATGATTAAACCTAAAAATGTTGAATAATTTTTAATTTTAAAGGATCTATTGTTAAATTTGAAAATGGGATTTCTTTTCATACTAGAGTAAATTTTTGTAAAAATACCGGAGCAGCTTTGATCAATAGATATTTCTAAGATCAGGTTATTGAGGGAAGTAGAAAGGGAGTTAAGGAGAACATCGGTATTAGTTTCAAGGACATTTCTATTATTGCCAAATGTAATAATAGCAAGGTCGTCCCCAAAGACTTGAAGATGAAATAAATCACTATTAAGGGAAAGAATTTCATTGAAGTAAAGATTCCAAATGAAAGGAGCAATAACTGAACCTTGCGAAGCGCCTTTCAAAATAAATTTTGAGAGGGATAAAGATCCTTCAGAAAAAGTAACAGTTCTATGGCTAAGTATAAATAAAAATTCTATAAAGATAGGATAGTTTAATATGACAAAAGTAAGAGGGATGATGTTCCAATTAAGATTATCGAAAATTCCTTGTATATTTAAAGTAGTAAGTGCTACATGATATAATGGTCTAAGGAACGCAATAGTGAATAAAAGTTTATGAGCAGCGTCTTCACAACTGTGAAGCTCACGAAACTCATAATGCAAGACATGGAGTATATCTTCAGTTTTTAACCAAAAGTTAAATCTATTAATAAAAATGTTTTCTATGATTTTGCCAAGAGTAGGAAGGAAACAAATAGGCCAAAGGGCGGATAAATTAGAAGAGTTCCTACCAGATTTTAAACGAAAAATAATTTTTGCATTTCTAAGACAGGCCGGAAAGTAACAAAATCAAAAGCGTAAGTTAAATAATTTTAAAAAGAAATTTGGATTAAATTTACAAAGATCTTTCCAAATTTTGAAATCTAAATTATCCAGACCAGAAGCTTTCTCATTTTTAAGATTGTTAAAGACGGAAGACAACTCAGAATGAGAAAGGACCCCCAACCCACCATCAAGAATTGAGTGAAAACAAAAAGAGTCAAAATTGGGATCATCATTAATGCAATGGTTTAAAAGACTGGTAATTTTTTCGGAGTAACTAAGGTTGGGATTGTTCTGGAATTAGATGTTGATACTTTTATTCTTGATACGTTTTTCAAAAGCAAATTTGAAGCTGTCGGAAGTCTGAAGACCCCAGACCGTGCGACCCACATAGCGGGTTTAGAGTAACTAGCTGCACGGCCGCGAAAGGATACCTCCTGCACTCAGGAGTCACCCAAGGTCTACCATGCCGCCAAACGAACATTTAGATCTAAAAAGATAACAATTGATGAAAAATATTGTGATTAAACAGACAGTTTTACATTATATTTGAACTTGACAAGTACGTCCATTTTTCCAAAATGGGAAAAGGGTTATTGCGAATATAGATAAAAAAATCATTGAAAAATAAAATTTTGAGTGAGGTATAATAACATAATGAATACGCTGTCGGAGGTCTGAAAGTGACCTTAGTATTACTAGTACGGATTCAGTGGACTCTGGAAGATTGAGCGCCAATTTCAAATGGAAAGAATAACGACCACGCAGGATAATAACCTGGGTAAAAATAGTAGTAGCAGGAGACTCCCCTATGGTTACAATAGCAATAGGTGGTCAGTCTGATTGTGAGTTACGCGCCAATCTGACAATAGAGGGGAGATAAATCAAAGTGTACTTCCACAATAAGAGCTTCCAATCTCGTCCCAGTAGCTCAATGGTAGAACGTCGGCTGACCAGTTTGGAGATCCAAGGTTCAATTCCCGAATCGGGCAGCAATGTTTTTTTGCAAGTGTAGATAATTACTGATATGGATTCAGCATCAAAATCCGGTGAGAAGAGGAGGAGATCACTATGTATTTCTACTTCCAGTTTAAGGATGTCACTTCCGATAAAAACATTTACAATCTCCTTACAGCATCTAGTTTTTAGGATTGGCTATAGATACAGCCAAGGCGTGTAAATCCATTTAAATACGAGAGTCTGATTTTTTACCTATTATAATATTTCACCTTTGTATGTACTTTGCTTTATAGATAAATTAACATCAATCCAACTCTATGCTCACAAACCTAGCTTATAGGGGGATAACCAAAGTGCGAATTCATAATATCGGAACGCGCTTTATTAGCGTCTTCAGTGTGTATGTAAGCTTGACCGTAACAACCTCTTGTATACTGAGTTCTATTTTTAGGAAATTTGAAGTCGGATGCAAAGTTAAACTGAATTCGGTGATCTCCATAGAGGTTGGTCAAATTCTGTAACCTGGCAAATTTTCTATATGTCACTGTAGGTATCGATTACTCCATTCTGGCATTCGCGTGAAAATTTCAAAATCGGTCGATACATACCGTTATTTTCAGAGAGAGTGTGGTTGTATCGGTCATAGTGTTGGTAGATATAAGTTACTAGATGCGCAGTCACAGGCGGCATTTTGGGAAAAAGTTACTTAAGCTAAATAATTTGTATCTCATTCAAAGCTTATAGTATCTTATTAACAAGAAAAATAAACCTGATGTTGACAGTAGATGACTTTCCCTACATAATCCAATTCATTTTCTCTTCCTTGTTTTCATAATTCATTAATATGGATTTTAATTATAAACACAGATACAAATTTAATATTGCACTGAATTTTCAGTTTTAATTCAATTTTTAGTTTAATTGGACGGCTGGAAGAATTTTCGAAGACAACGTTACAACCTTGAAATCCAACAGAAATATCTATCTCTAGAACGGTTGATAGTACAGTAATTGGGTTGATTTTATTCTTATCGACGTCAAAAATTACGTATAGAACAAGCATTTAACTGTTACATTTGACCATATGTAGCTTTTTATTTTGGGATTTGGGGATTTTTGCAGGTTATTTTTTTCCCGAATCGTACCAAAATCTAATCAGCACCAAGATGACATACACGTGACTTATCTATCAAATTTTGTGAAATTTGGTCCATTAGTTTTTTTAGCTAGAGTGGATGCATACCATTTTTGCGGGCCATTTTTTAAAAGAAAGTATGTTCTCTTTTCCGAATCGTACCAAAATCTAATCTGGACCAGGCTGACTCAAAAGTGATTTGACTACTAAATATTAGGAAATTTGGTCCATTGGTTTTGAGTTAGAGTGGATGCGTACATTACACATACACCAGACTGCTATATCTGCCGCCGTGTTCACGCGGAGTACGATCACGTTAAACATGTGGGTCCATAAGTCCTTCAGAGAGGTTGGTGGTAGGGGAAGGAGGGTACGGTCCCTGTGGATGCCTCCCCCACTGAGTTATGGCTAAATTGGGTGACACTTCCCGTCCGTCCAAGCAGTTACCTTACACATTTCTGGTAGGTCTGATAGTCTGGGTCTCAACAACATATATACAGACGTTACACTAAAATAGTTTTTCGTGTTCTAGGATGTTATACACATTTAGACCCGCCGAATACTGTAGTTGCGATTTTTGACACGATTCCAATACTTTTCATATGCATTACCATGTATCGCAGAGAAATAACAAAAATAGACTTTTTTGAAAATAAAAAACTTGTTTTGAATTCTCTTATAGGGAGGGGAGGGGTTGCTCAGAAAAATCAGAAAAATAAGCGTTTCAATCTCATCCCATTTCGCCGATAGTGGTTGATTCTAATTACTCTGAAAGTCCTATTTACTTAATGGAGTTAACGCTTCGAAATAGCAAGTACAGAATGTATTTCCCAAATTGGACTTAAACTCCAAATCAACCCCCAGAATCTCGATATTTGTTTGCAACTTTCACTCCAGGGTAATTTAATGTGCGAGTTGAATGCGAAGTGTGAAGGAACTCTTTACTAATGATTAATTATATTTAAAATAGTGTTGTTTCCGGGTTTGTAGGAGGTGAAAGTATTTTTAAATCATCACTTTCATAAAATGTAATAGGGTTACGTATCAACATGATATTTTTTTGACATTTTTCAGAAGGTATTTCAGACAGTTCCATTGGCGAATATCCTTGGAATTTACATTGCAGCCTGGGGAATTTTTGTATTGTTACGAAAACATAAAATATCTTCATAGTGTGTCCATATCATGTTGCTTTGAGTGAAGTGTTTGTTATCTAGGAAATAGGACTCATTCTTGCATCCTGAGTATGCACTCACGATTTCTCAGGCTATACATGTAAATAATTTCGTAACAGTATCATGTAAATAATTTTGTAATTCTTTCATAAATATTTTCATAAATATTTCATATAAATGAAAGTTGTCTGTGTGTCTGTTTGCGTTGACTGTATCAGTAAATTTAAACATCGTACGGCCATGAAATTTGGTACACAATTACTTGAGGATATGAAAAGGTGTACCTCGGCATTGTTTTTTTTTATTTTGAAATAGTTTTATAGTCATTTTAATTTTTTATTCTATATACAATAATTTTCAATTCTGTAGCAATCGAAATAGTTACTATCTTGATGCTATCGGAAAATTATCCTTCAAACAAACATTGAACGGTATTCATGCAATTGATAAACGAATTTTCGTGAATTTAAAACAAAAACATACTTTTCTTGCGTTTTTTTCCTCCCCGATTTTTATATTTTGATTCAAAAAAGACATGCATTCTAAACTTTATAATATAACAGCAGCTCCTAAATATATTACAGACTACTCCAGAATAAGAAATAATTTTCTCAACCCATCTTTTGATTAATTATAACTATTTTAACCGAATAAACTCTTAGAAATTTCAAATTAAGGGTTTCTCCATGAAATCCGTACCCTTTATCTCCTACCCTGTATCAGAACACCGACCGCCATCTCTTAGCAAACACATTTAAAAAGCCTCTCTCCCGACTGGATATTTTTTCTACTTTTTTCTTAGAATACCTGAAATTGCAAATCCATTAAAAATATAAATTCATATTTTTGACATTATTCTAATACGTACCTCATACGTTATACTATAATGATACAGAAATGTCCGAAGCATGTGTGTGTATTCATTGAATTACAAAATCTCGACTTTTAGCCCCGATATAAAACTGCCTTTTCATGTAAATGTCATTACAAGAAAGGCAATATTTGTACAACTGTTGACAGGCCTATACGATATGTGACTAAAGAACTCTTTAAACAAATTTAGGAGAAATATACTTAAACTAAATGCTTCACTAAAAGCATTTGGTCCTCATTAAAAGGTTTATCTGTGCAGTGAACGAGGAAACCAGGGATATCTGTTTGAAAATGAATTCTAAATACTCTCGGGAGGTGGGGGAGAGGTATTGCAGAAAAAGCAGAAATGCAGCGGGCGGTTTTTATCTTATATCGCGAGCTATGACTGATTCTAATTATTCTGAAAGCTCTATTTACTTAATGGGACTAACGTTTCGAAACGTATGGTAAGGAATGTATTTTAAAAATTAGAGCTAAACTCCACATTAACAAGTGAGTTGAAAACGAAATGTGAAAGAGCTTTTAAAGAATGATTAATTATATTTTAAAGAGAAATTTCACGTTTATATACATGGTTGAACTTTTGTACGAAATCAACATTTCCTGATATTACTAGCGGAGTTTTATAGGCGAATATAGTATTTTGTTGACAGTTTCGTATGTTGCAAGCTGAATTTATTTAAACCACGTGTTAAATACTTAACGGTAAAATTCTAGGATTCAGTGCAATGAACAGACGTTTTAAGAGGCAGAGTTGATAGCAATTCCAAAAACCTTCACTTACTGCAATACTTGAAGATCATTATCTGATCTGAAATATTTTTATGTATCAATAATCTAAATATCTGCACTATACAGGTTGTTTCAAAAAGACTGTACAACTAAATATATTTTGAACGTTTGGTCTCAGACCCATGGCTTTAATTTCAGAAATGCTGCAAATTAGATAGACTTTAAGGATACAATAGTTTAAGCCACGTGACTCGTTTTACTAAAAATGTATAAAATATAACGTTTTATAGGAATCCTCTACAAAGAAATTTCCAAGTAGCAAATTATTCCTTATTCATTAAAGTTCGTTTGAATCACTCCCATATTTTTCAAATTTGGCAGTGAAAAAGTTGTTAAAGTTATAGGACTTAAAACAGCTTAAAAAACTTCAACCAGCTTAAAAAAAACCCGCAAGAACAGGGGGTACCAAGGAATTAAGGGGTCGTACCAAATTTTAAATGCGCTTGATAAAATTTGCATTACATGCGTACCTATCTTTGGAAACCGGTCATTCAGTCCGCAACTATCCGTCGAATGTTTTAATGAATAATAACTCGGGTAATTTTGGTTGTTTGGCAATGGCATTTTTTGAACTATAACTACTTGTGTTATTGAAAATACGTTTAGAATTGAATGTTTTCAAGGGGGACACGTATAAAGAGTTACATTTTGTACATTTTAAATAAAAGGTGCCACATGACCAAAATGTCCATACGATGATACGATGACCTTAATTAAAACATTTTTTTTAATTTTTCCTATGGGTTTACGAGCTATCGTTCAAAAGACAATTAGTCGTGCTATATTTCTTAAACATACTGTGCGTCTATTTTTCTTTAGGCTGATGCCGTGATATTGCTCCTTCATTGAAGAAATCATTTACAACTTTAAATAGATCTAATGATTTGGTATTGTATTTTTAGAATGGCAACGTTTGCTATCCAAGGACTCGATCATCTACATAACTGTACTAAACATATTTGTTGTACTTGCGCAGTACACCTGTGCTCTAGTATCTCCTAATGCTAACCATGAGGCGAGGAAGACACCCCTTACCTCCATAGGTATAATCATTTATGGAGATTTTTAACCATGGAGTTAGAGAATTGCCTCCCTTTTTTACCTCTATGTTTTAGACAATGCATTTAAGGCAAACTTCGTTGCCATTCGATAAATGATAATTAGGGCATTTCCTTCGTATGAACGTGAAAGATATATACAGGATGTTCGTAAACTGTTTTGACAATAACAGGTGTGTTAGTACCCATCAAAACGAACAATATTTACTATGGAACGTAGGGTCGGATTCCCCTCTGAGTGTCAGAAAAGAGTAACTCAAAACGCCCAACAAGCACAAGTCGCCACTTCGGTCGACATAGCTGTTGTGCCTTAGAAGTATCACATCTCCAGAACACCACCGTCAAGTATGTACTGTATGCAAATTTCCAGTGACAAGAAGCAGCAGCGACAGTTGCAGCTGATTGGCTGATCACGATTCAGTAGACAACCACTCAAAACAAACGTTGTTCTTTAAAAGTGGCACATCCTCATTACTTTAGATTAATACCGGAATAACAACGTCCGAAACGACTTCAAGAAGGCCATAGCAGATTACACGTACGAGGAATTGGCAGATATGTATCTAATATACGGTCAAGCAAATGGGAAAGGATGCGAGGCACAAAGCTTAAACCAGGAACGATTTCCGATGCGTCGTATGCCAAGCCATCCTGCCTTCGCCAGTGTTGATAGACGACTGCAGGAAACCGGTTCCTTCGCTATCTCCAACAGCGATACGGGACGTACGCGAAGTGTGCGGACGCCAGAAATGGAAGAGCATGTCTTGGAGAGATTTGCAGCAGCTCCTTCCACAAGCACGCGAGCGGTTGCAGCCGACATTGGTGTGTGTCACAATACGATGTGAAATGTTGTACATGAGGCAAGCATGAACCCCTCCAACGTGCAAAAGATTCAAACTTTAAACGCAGATGACTATCCTTGCCGGCTAGAGTTTGTGAGGTGTATGTTTCATATGATAATTAACAATCCGCATTTTCCTACCTACTGTTATTCAGTGATGAGGCCTCGTTTTCCCGAGAAGGCATTTTGGACACTCGCAATGTAAACGGCTGCGCTGAAAGCAATCCTCACTTCACTGCCCCTCGTAAACACCAGCAGAGATTTGTCGTGAACATCTGGCCAAGTATCCTAGGTGATTGTCTGATTAGCCCTTACCTGTTTCCCGAACGTTTGACCGACGCAGCGTACAGTGTCTTCCTGGAGTAGGTGCTATCTGTTTATTGCAAGCTGTTCCGTTCACCACACAGAGTCATGTAGTTGTTGAATGATGGAGCCCCAGCACACTTTTCCAGTGCTGTCCGACACTTCTTGAATGCCACATATCCCGGACGGTGGATTGCACGTAGTGGATCAGTGGCTTGACCTTCACGCTCACAAGATGGAGGTCCGGTGAGCGTGGCGGCATATAAATCGCATATCTGTATCTCAAAAATTGAACGAGTAATATTTAATTGAAAATTGAACGTTGTGAATGGAGACTATATATCAAACAAAAAATGTAAATTTGTGGCATATCACAAAAAAGATAACATCGCAAATCATAAAAATCGCATATCTGTATGTCTAAAATTGAGTGAGTTATATTTAATTGAAAATTGAACGTTGTGAACGGGGGCCATATATCAATTAGAAATGTAAATTTGCGACAAATCACAAAAAATATGAAACTGGATGATAATACATAGGACACCCAACCGCGTAGAGAGTTCCACTGCTTTATATGATCTCTGTCTGTGTAATGCTTTATTTAGATGCATTTGCGATAAAAAATTGTGACACATATTAACGTATTTTTGATCTAAACAATTTCTATCGTCAATTTGTTTATGATCCCTATTTTCACGGATGAAACAGCCTTTCACACGGTACTGAAAAGTGGCATAAGTCAGATTTTTTCCTTTATCATAATTCAGTTGATTTTAAAGATACGGATATGCGGTTTTTACTTTCCTTACATACATAATGTATAAGGAAAGTATTGTGTCGGGGTCGAAAATTCGAAATCGAGTTTTCGACGGGAGAGCACGTTTCAAGCATCCCTGATCACGAATCAAACATTTTTGAAGGGATGTCTGTGTGTGTGTGTGTGTGTGTCAGTGAGTCTGTGGAGACGATAACTGACGAACGAATGGACCGATTCAAACCAAATTTGGTACAAAAATCATAATCTATAAACACTGGAAGCCTATTGTTTTTATACGTAATCGAATGTTCAGAACCCCCCCCCCCTAAATTTTTGAATAAAATTTTGAAAATAGCGTCAAAAAATCAAAACCACTAATAAAGTTACGCAAATAGACATTTCTTATGTAATTTTTCATTAGGAAACGATTGACATAAATTTTAGAACGCTAACATGATTCGTTCTCGTGATATTACACATTTTTCAAAAAAATTATCAAAAAGTCATATAAAATGAAAAAAACAATATTTCCTATTGAGAAACATGTTCACTTTTCATATGTTAAACCATGCGATAAATTGGGTGACATCATTCTCGTGGATCTAGCTCGTTCCATTCATGAAAAAAAATACTTTGAGTAATACTTTTGTATTTAAACGCCAATAGTCATTTATGTGCTGTAAGAACAACTTACTTCTTCGTCCATAACGCTTGGCGAGAAATTTTTGGCGACGAATTTGGCGGATTGTCGCCAACTTGGCGACTTTTTAAAATGTTGCCAAATTAACGAAAATCTCGCCAAATGGATAAAAATGACGCTAAATCAATGAAAATGACGACTAATTGTCGAAAATTCAATATCTTGGTAAGAATAATATTATCTACTATAAGAAAAACCTATTTTTTTTACTGTAAAAGTAGTAAATTCATTACATTATATAAGGAAAGTCGTGTATTGTCCACATCAGATTTTTTTAACTGCGATGTAATTGTCTTGCACGGGCAAAAAACATTCATAAATCCAAAAATGCAAAAGATGTTTAATTTTTTGCAAAGCACTGCTCCAAACTATTGAAAATCTGGCCTAAAAATTTACAAATGTGACGAGTTACAAAAATGCATAAGTTCTGTATTGCTTTACTACAATATATAAGACTTGATAAGAGTCTTTGGTGTGTATTTTGGGCTAGACGCAAACTCAGATTTCCCCTGCATTCCTTTATCCTCATAGTAGTTGTTATAGTCAGCGATCGCAGACTCCGATCAGGAAACGCGCGAGGTTGGAAACAATTGAACTAAAGGTTAAAGTATAAAAATCTATTTTCCTGAATTTTAGCACAGATAATTCTACAAGAGAAACAGAAGTATCAAATTTTACGAAGTTGCTAAATGATTTTACATAGTTATCATCTTTTTCAACTGTTCTTAAAAACCATTAAAAATATTTGTAAGTATTTGTAAATATTAACATATAGTTTTATACAGGGTGTTCCAAAAAGATTGAAACACGCTTTAATTCTTTACCAGTTGGAGTTAAGTGGGCAATGTAAATTGCAAAAGTGTTGAAAGTAAGATAGGAAATACTACGTTAATGAAATATCCCTCCCACTAATTTTCAAAAAGTTACACTTTTTAAATTTTTATACGACCCCCTTAGATAAATTTGGTCAATCAGAAAATTTTTAATTTTAATGTAACAAGATCATTAAAAAAACAGCATATATGTATCTTTAAAATCAACTGAATTATGATAAAGGAGAAATCTGACTTATGCAACTTTTCCTTACCATGTGAAAGGCTGTTTTATCAGTGAAAATAGGGAACATACACAAATTGACGATGACAATTGTTTAGATCAAAAATACATTAATATGTGTCAAAAATTTTTATCACAAATGCATCTAAATAAAGCATTACACAGACAGAGGCCATATAAAGCAGTGGTACTCACTACACGGTTGGGTATCCTATGTATTATCATCCAGTTTTATCCTTTTTGTGATATGTCACAAATTTACATTTCTAATTTGATATAGGGTCCCCATTCACACTGTTCAATTTTCAATTAAATATAACTTGCTCAATTTTAATGATACAGATATGAGGTTTTTTTTTAATGATCTTGTTGCATTAAAAATAGAAATTTTCTGATTGACCAAATTTGTCTAAGGGATCGTATAAAAATTTCAAAAGTAACTTTTTGAAAATGAATGGGAGGACTATTTTATTAACGTAGTCTTATTTCCTAACTTACTTTCAACATTTTTGCAATTTACATTGCCCACTTATCTCCAACAGGCAAAGAATTAAAGCGAGTTTCAATCATTTTGGGACACCCTGTATATTACCAAATATTTGTAAATATTTGTAAATATTTGTATATACATTACAAATAACTATAAATATTTGTCATTCAATATATTGGATATACTACTCAAAAATATTTTAATATTGAAATTTTGAGCATGAATGACAAATTATTGTCACCAATTCGTTTTACGAAAAAGAAAAGCCATACCTTTAATGCAAATTCATATGCTCATTTATTTTATAAAAACTTTTGCGTGATAATAAGAATATAAAAAGTAAAATATAGATTATTGTTGCGTAGCAAGACTTGAGAGCGTTAAGTAAGATATTGAATGATTTCTTCATTAAACTGAGCCATGTCATTGGTCAGGACAACATCTCGTTAACTCATTTTCCGTCAGAAAGGGAAAATGAATTAACGAGCGCGCGATGTCTGCGAAAGATAACCAAGAAAGCAGAGCACCCATTAATTACTGTGATACCATCATGGGGAGAAAAGGCAACAAGTTTATGAAATTATGAATGAAGGAAATGCGAATAGGATCCTCCCCTTCGAACTTCAGGGGATAAATTCCAATTACACGTTACAATCCAAAGTGCACGTTTAGGAATCGAGAGATATTACTTTCCCTACAGCATACAAGGTGATTTCTAAAGTCCAAATTCAATTAAGTTCTTTTTAAACAAACACAGCTACAGTTACGGAAATTAGATATGGGTATAGTAAAATAACCATGCAGTATCAGATGATAGTGATCACAAAGCCCCTAGTTAATTTAGAACTCCTATCTTGGAAACTATGAGAGATACTAAATAAAACTAAATTAGAAACTTGTAGACCATACACGAATTAGTGGGAAATGACATATGGTACAAATGGATAGTGTAATTAGAAGGCTGTAAACGCTAACTTTTCGGAAGCCGATTATTGCTATTGTCTTATCAAAAATCTATCAGACGAAGCTCATACTACAGGGAGAAATTTGTATCAGATTAAAAGTTATGCAAATACCGCTTTTGTAATAAACTCTAACATTGCATTCAATTCTCTTTATGGCCGAGTATCATAAATCTTATTTTTCTTACGTTTGCAGCCTTCTAGTTTTACCATTCTTTTGTACCATATGCCATTTCCAACTAATTCGTAGATGCTCTACAAGTTTCTGATTTGGTTTTATCCCATATCTCTCACAGCTTCCGAGATAGGAGTGCTAAGTTTCCAATTTTACCACTGGTGGCACTGATCTTACTCTCGTCTGATAGCGCATGGTTATTTTACTATACCAATATTTAACTTCAACAGCTTTAGCTGTGTTTGTTCCAAAGTCATTTAGTTGATGATTTTAGGATTCATCCTGTATAGTATATTATTAAGAAACATGCTCTGGATTTATGCGTGTGTCTTCAGTACACAAAAATATATCCGAATGTTTGGATAACCTAAACTTTGTTCAAAAAAGCAATAAGCGTAAACAGTAACAAGATACAACTATTAAATGCCCAAATTTCTAAATTTACAAAACATTATACCGATTTCTGAAAGCTATAAGACGTATCTATTCACAATTCAATTGTACTCGTATCACGTACCATCGCTCGCTGAAGAAGACATCTCATATAGTATCTCCTATAGATCTAAAGCTGACTCTTAGCGGTGTGGTATGGTGGGCTTCACCCTGTTGTCCCTCTCCGTTGTCCCTTTGGATGCTTCTAAGGGAGTAATTAGTGTTGCTGCGATGGCTGGATGGAGTGGACTTGGTGGTTCTCAACGGTGGTTGGTGCTTCCCATATTGCTGATGGGCTGAACGCTGGGTGATTGCGTTCCAGGATTGCTGTTGTAACGACGAACCGTCTTTCCGTATTCCTGCAGATTGGTTAAGAATTATTGCTGATGCTCTCGAAGGTTTGAAGTTAGGTTTGTGTTCTAAGGCTGCGATGTTTCATCGAGGCTACAGTGTCCGACCGGTATATCTGGTGGGACCGTGTCCTCTTATGCGGCATTTGTGACGGAATTTCCTCATTTTCGAATACCTGTCGGTGATACGGAGTCTAAATTAAAATCCTGTGAGGAAAAACTCAGAAATAATTAGGTAATGCATACAACCAATCACTTTGATTTTCGTACTTCCCAAAAGTCGCCGACTTAGCAAACCGGCGCACTGTCAAGTAAAAGAGAGAAGTTAATATGAGTTAAAGGAGAGTATGTAGAGGGGGAAGAACATCATCGTTCTTATTTCTGGATGTATGAGAAGATGTATATTTCTAAAACATAAATTACATCGTAATTAAAACAAATAAATAGTTAAACCTTCCTCATTATCAACAATTCAGAAATTGACATATCCAGACTATGAAAACGTTTTCTACTGCCCCCTTTGAAAGAAAAGCCCTCCCCCTGACTGTCATCATAGTCCAAGTTGTAAATCTATGCAGTAGAACTAGATAGTTGAATAACATATTAAATACGCCTATTTTTACGGTCTCTCTCTCTCTCTCTCTCTCTCTCTCTCTATATATATATATATATATATATATATATATATATATATATATATATATATATATATATATATATATATATATATATACATATATATATTAATATTGTAAGGTTCCTAAAAGGTATTATCAAAATTTAGCCAGAAATTTTAAATGTATTTATTTTTATATTTATATTTGATGATTTATATTGTACATTCTAGAAAGGAAATAATTATTTCACCATAAAGCCTCTTCTGTTGCTATATTTTAAACATTCACGCTGTGGGTGTATTAGGCAAAACAACACAGATTCAAACCAATGCCCATGATTCTTACGTCTAGTCCAGATACTCATGACTTTGGCAAGATAGGTTATGTGTTCCCGGGTCATAATTAAATCCATGTTCTACAGAAAGCAATGTAGTACTTTTATTCGAAATAAACTCTCCGAAGTTCATTAAAAAATAAAATATACTTTTAAAATATGAATTATATGATGTAAATGGGGGGGTCATAAATAATTAATTATTTTAAAGATTTACAACACACACGATAATCCGTTATAAGAAGGAGTTTTATCTTGCTTTGGCTAAGCGTTTGAGTTGGCTTTATTGAGTATCTACATCTGACTCAGTAAAAATGAATTTGATAAATAATTCAGGTGACTAAAAATGCTTATTTATTTTATATATAGTTTTACACTTAAGTTATATATAAGATCAATAATATAATATAAAAAAACTATATATAGAGAAATTTAGTCTTTGGGACAGTTGTGTTTAGTCACATTAGACATAAAACGATATGAATTTTTAAAATGTCGTTTTATTGGACAGGATATCATCACATTTTCCCTATGAAAGGGAAAATAAGCTAATTGGAAAGATAAACAGGGAAAAGCGGGAAAGAGCATCCATTAATTATTCTGATACAATCTTTGGGAGAAAAGGCAACAAGTTTATGAAATTATGAATGGAGGACGTGGTTCTGGGAGATACTCCCCCGAACGAAGGCCGCCTCGCAGACGATAAAGGGTTCGGGCCTAAACGGAAAACGATGAAGAGATGCGAGCAGATTTTTAAATGAAATCCGTAAAGTCGTTATCTGCTGCTAGGTTATTTAAACATTGATTATTATTTTAAATGCTTAATTGAGTGTTTTATTTATGTTTCTGTATAAATGTACAGTTGGATCAATTCGCGCACATCATATTATAAATTTATATAATAATATACCGAGAAATATAAATAGTATATTTTTTTCGGTTAGGTGACATTAGTATACCCTCAAAAATATATCAGAAGTATATTATTCTGTCTTTAAAATGTCAGAGGATCTATTTATCAATCGAGTAGCACGGCGTTCTCCTTGAATGAAATAATTTTTAGTTCAGAGTAATTTTTCAACCTTTAATGAGAGTGTCCTTGAAAAGTATAAGCGGAAAAGTTTTTCTCTAAAACCCCTAACAAATCAACAATTAAGACGTTAGAAACTCATTTCAGAGAACCTGATTATATTGCAGAAAAAGCGATAACAAGCAGACCTTCACCAGAATAAAGTGTATGAAATAGAGACTGTGTTGCTGAACTACTTAAAGGACATTCTCAGAATAACTTAAGATATATTGCTCTAAATTAAAAATTATTTTATTTAGGGTAAACACTGCGTTGATAAAATAATATGCTCGCCGCTAATGATAAAAATTTGCTATTGATAAAAAAATATGTTCGTAATTAACGTCTGACATATTAAATGTAGGATATATTTTTGAGGGTATATAAGTGCAAACTCACTAAAAATTATCCACCATTATAATTTCTCAGAACATTATTATATTTTTAAATTTAATTACTACAGAGTTATCAAATATCGTATATCATATCACGTTTTTAACGCCTAGGATTTAAGAAAATCAGGATTTTAATGAATTTTTAGTTAGTATTTTAGGGTGTACATAAATTTTATTTCACTCATTCAAAGATCTGAAGTCTGATGGTTCATTTTATATTCTCATACATTTAAATTTCATGTTCACAATCACTAATAAATTAAAAGAAAATATTATTTTTAAACATTCGTTTGAAAGTTGCGTTGCATATAATTATTTTCTTTTAAATATGTGTATGTTGATCATAGGTCAGGTTAGCCAATGAATTGATTGCATCCTTCTGCTTTGTGTTAATACATACATTTTTAATACATTTTGGTTTAATATACCACGGTTTCAAAATATCAATTTTTTTGTTTAACCATTCTTTGTTTTATGATATGGGCAGGTTTTGTCGGTATGATTTATTAATACGTTGATTTTTTCTACTGAACTACGTTTGATGGTTACATTTTCAAAATTATGGTATTTATTGTCAGATAAGTTTGGATAAAATTATACAATAAGGACTTCTCTTCATGCTGTCATCCAAAAATTTCCAGGTTACTTATCCCTGATGGCAGTACCTGATTTTAATTTTTGCAACCGTACAACGTAGTTTAAAATTAAATATTATGATACCTCTTTTCTTTCTCGAAAGTGGAATTGATTAAAATTATACATAACTATCTGACGGAAACCTCTCGCTTTTCCGTTAATGAAAAAATTCTGATGCTGGCAGAACATGACTTTCTCTACATAATGCAATGATTTTACAACCTTTCAATGTAAAATAATGGTGCACTAAATTCACGGTAAATTGTTTTGGATATTGAGTTAAGATAGCGCACATTGAAGTTAAGCTTTTCCTTTGGCAATATATAAATCTGAACAAAGTGACTCATTCATACTCACATACAACAAAATACTCATCAAAGTGCAATTAATATCTAATATCCCTTTAAATAAATGGTGACTTCTTTGACGTCAAAATACAAAACTAATATAAAAAGCATCGTTTTTTATTAACGAAACAAACTAGATTCACGAAAATGAAGTTAACATATTTTTCAAGCAATATTACATATAGAAGGTGAACATATTAGATGATACTCACTACTTTTCAGTTTTATATATTTTTTATATAAATTAATTTTAAAAATTCGAAATATTTCAAGGAAGACTCCTGCTAGCGTTCAGAAGTTTGTCATTCCTTACCTGATAAAAAGTTACGTATGGCAAGATAATATATTTATTTTTATTGAATTTTTTTTTTTACGATTATTTAAAAATTACATTCGAAATTGAGGAAAAATACGAGTATTTTGAGTATTCGATTGTCTTTAAGATCAATAGCGTTCTAGAATTCACTGGTCGTGTGCCAGTTTTGTCTAAACACTCCATTCCTTTGAATCATCTTCTACACAATAACACGCGCATGCATACCCACTAACATGCTCATACAAAAACACACGCACACACATAGAGAGAGATGGGGGGGGGGGATTATTGCCTCATAAACGTTCGATTCGAGTTACAGGAATGCTTGAGACGTTCCCTTCCGTTGAAAACTCTATTCCTAATATTTGACTGTCGCAATACTTTCCCAACATAATATACTGTGCATGCAGGGAAAGTAATAATTCCTATACATGTCTTTTGAAAATCTATACACGAACATGGATATTGTATCAGATTTATTAATTTACTGATCTAAACCTCCACATAGCGTCCTATTCATGTCTCTTGGGACGTAATTAGTACAATTAACTTCTCTCTGGAGGACGAACCTAACCGTAGCTGATTCGGAATCAACGAAGGAATATTAGGACTGCCTCCAATGATTAATGGCTTGGCAATTTCTCGCATTCCAATTTGAGGTTGAGAAGACACCCTAATACGTCAGTTGATGCAGAAGCTTTGTCAGATGATTGTGTGCTAATGTATTACTGTTTACCATCTTATTTAATACAAGCAAAAACACCCTGCGGTGTCTAAGATACACACTTGAATGAATTAAAACCTTTGTCAGTTTCTACAGAATTTTATGATTTGCATATAATTTAATTTGTAATCATATAATTTCATTCTATTGTATATAATTTCATTTCTAATTAGTAAAGCCATTTACTGTTTCATTAAATAATATGTATCAATTTTATAACGAGTCTTGCGTTTATAATGTTCTTAATAACATAATTTTTAAATATTGCTCAATAGGAAGTATTTCTGCGAACTTTGATGACTCAGTTCAAAATATTGTTACTTGACAGATTCAACTTTCAGTTAGAACATGAATAAAAATTCTAGAAAATTAAATAAATATTTCGATTCCTAAATCTGCTAGAAACCAAGTCAGTACCATTTCTATATTTGAACTAAGTTTCTAAGTTTCAAATCTCAGCATAGTTTATTTTTAATACAACTCTATTTATTCGAGATATTATGGGTACTCTTTCCACTTTTTCCACCTAGTGTTTTGCAGAAGGCTATTTACTTTGCGAGAATACAAAAGATTTTTTTAAATATAAAATAAATTTGTAAATATAAATTAGTCACTTAGACAATAATTTGAGTTTAAGTGCGAATTACAAAATTTCTATTTAATTCAAATTTTGACGTTATGTATGTATGTAAAATTTTTATGCAGTAAGTGCATTTTTGCGTTATCATATTCACATATATGGGCACTTTTTAAAATGTGTTCATATAAAAATATAATTTTTGACATGATTAGGATGTTTAAGATGTTGTAAAGCACAATCTTTACTTTATCCAATAATATGATAATATAAAAATCGGTTTTCAACACATGACGTTACTTACAAACTAACAAATTTACATATTCTGAGAAAAAATAAATAATAGTCTTCTCCTTACATCTCACTAAAAATTAACAGGATTTTCCTCACCGCTTAAAATCAGTTTACAAAGTTTAATACAATTAGCTTAATAAATTTAAGAGATATAGCGTTGCCTTTTAGAAAAGTACATATTTTAATACCTTTCGAACAGTTATCGATACCAACTAAGAAGTGATGTCCATTTATTCCGCGTTGGAAATACTTACAAACCATTTGGTTGTTTAATAATTATGGATATTTAAATTCTTCGAATGTTTAGATTTAAAACAGGGCGGTAAAATATCTCAAGAATGGCACATATTGGCGTCATCAGTTTTAAACGCAAACCAAACTGCTATAGGTAGAAACTTGAAACTTTGTATACATGTGGGACTTAACTTAATCTATAAGCAGTACAAAAATATAAAATATTGTAATTTTGTTATAAAAAATGTATTAATCTCGTACTTTTTTGTACCAACATTCTTTCAGCGCATAACTTGAGAACGTGCTAGACACGTAAAAACCGCTTCATCATGCGCAGAGAAAAATATTATATTTTTATTTATGTATTTATTCGCTTTGTACACAACTGATTGCTTTTGACATACTTTAATTTATGATTTTAGCACACTATTTCTTTTTACTTTCTTTATATACATAATGTATAAGGAAAGTATTGTGACGGGGTCGAAAATTCGAATTCCAGTTTTCGACGGGAGAGCACGTTTCAAGCTTTCCTGATCACGAATCAAACATTTTTGAGGTGATGTCTCTCTGTGTGTGTGTGGGTGGGTGGGTGGGTGGATAGGTGTGTGTAGGTGGATGGGTGTGTGTGGGTGGATGGGTGTGTGTGGGTGTGGGTGTGTCAGTGAATCTGTGGAGACGATATCTCACGAACGAATGGAGGGATTCGAATGAAATTAGTTACAAAAATCACAATCCATGAATACTGGAAGCCTATTGTTTTTAAACGCAATCGAATGTTCAGAACCTCCTAAATTTTTGAGTGAAATTTTGAAAAAATCATCAAAAAATCAAAACCTTTAATAAAGTTACGAAAATAGACATTTATTATGCAAGTTTTCCTTAGAAAACGATTGACATAAACTTTAGAACGCTACCATGATCCGTTCTCGAGATATTGCACATTTTTCAAATAAATTTATCAAAAAATCCCATAAATTAAAAAACAATATATTAACTGTTGAGAAACATGTTCACTTTTCATATGTGATATCCTGCGATATATTTGGTGACATCATTCTCGTGGATCTAGCTCGTTCCATTCATGAGAAAAGATACTTTGAGTAATACTTTTGTATTTGAACGCCAATAGTCATTTTTCTTATAAAAGAATGACTTATTTCTCGGTCCATAACGCTTGGTGAGATTTTGGCGACAAATTTGGCGGAATGTCGCCAACTTGGCGACTTTTTAAATGTTGCCAAATTAACGAAAATCTTGCCAAATATGTAGATAAAAATGACGCTAAATCAATGAAAATGACGACTAATTGAAGAAAATTCAATATCTTGGAAAGAATATATGTATCTACTGCAATAATAACATTTTTTAACTGTAAAAGTAGTAAATTCAATGTATTATATAAGGAAAGTCATGTGTTGCCCACATCAGATTTTTAAATTTATAATTCAATACTTTTATTCAGTTTTTATTCCCTTTGTAACCGTAGTTCCATAGTAACAAAGTAACGCTTCGGATAACGAAATCGTCTGCTGGCCATTCTACTGATCAAACAATTGAAAAACAAAATTGATGATTGAGTTTTAGATTAGAATGTCTGAAATCGTTGAAAATAAAGCAACGTACAGTGAAGATAGAAGAAATAGTACTTTGCATATTGCAATTTCCAAATTAATAGAGCTATAAAATATGGCCATTTTTATGCATTCATTTGAAACTGTTCTTGATATTCAGAACTTTTATTAAGTGAGTTTTATACTATTTAGGGATTACATTACATGGAAATGAGTATTTTATATATAGTTTCCATATAAATCATTGCACAATTCTATGGTATTACAGTATTCCATTCTCATAGGATGTAATTAGTGTAATTAACTTTTTCCCCATGAGGGTGAACCTCACCAGTGCTAACTCGGAATCACAATATAACGGTGGAACATTTGGACTGTTCACAATGATGAATGGCTTGGTAATTTCTGACGTTTGAGTCTGAGGTCGAGGACGTACGTAAGTCACTTAATGGGGATGCTTTGGCAGATGATTGTATGCAGCACAGTTCTGCTAAAATGTTTTCTGTGGATACTCGTGTCAGGGAGTGTTTAGTTAACTCTGCGAGTGGTGTGAAGTGATTCGAAAATTCCAATTTTGAAAGAAAAAAAATGAAAACTGTTTAGAGTGAGATATTTAACATGGTATCCGATACATTCTTATCAAGTATTAATGTAACGTAATTCACTTTCGCCCCATACATGCGTATTCCATATTATTCATGTCATTTGTATCCCAGCTAGTACCACAAGAATTATATCTGGAGTACAAAGATCCACTCGAATTTCTCATATATCCATATTTCATATTATATATGTCTAACTGAATCATAATAAGTATTAAAATAGGCAAAATTAAGTTTATTTTTTCAGCTTTCGTTAGAAAGTTTTGGACATTGCACTTTGGACATTTATAAGCACTTTGGACATTTATATTTCCGAAACTAAAAGATAAAAATCTAGAGAATTCATTAGTTCGAAAATAGTGTAGCATTTAAGAATATACAAGATAATTATAATATTTTAAACTTTATACTTTTCCTATATAGGGTGATCGTAAAATCTGTCACCTAAAATGTGAAGTGATAGCATACATTGCCACTAGCAATATTTGCGAAGGAGCACAGGGCTACCTACATTCCACTCACAGTGTCAGAAAAGAGTGAAATATGTTTGTCAAAATTCAGTATGGAATGTTCTGCATAAGGCACGGATTCATCCCTTCCACATGCAAAAGGTCCAAGCTTTGAACGAAGATGACTATCCCCCGACTGATAGAGTTTATGAGGTGAACGCCCCAGAGGAAGACTGCTAATCCAGGATTTCCCGCATTAGTTTTATTCAGTGATGAGGCCGAGTTCACCCGGGAAATCAATTTCAACAGTCACAACTAACAAGCTTGGGCTCATGAAAATTCACACGTCACTGACCCTCGTAAACACCAGCAGAGATTTGCCGAGAGCATCTGGGCAGGTTTACTTGGTGATTGGCTGGTGGGATCTTGCTTCTTGCCAGAACGTCTAACCGATGCAGAGTCCCGTGTGTTCCTGAAGCAAGAGTTTTCCAGTCTGTTGCAGGGAGTTCTGCTTACCACATAGAACATGTGGTTTATGTATAATGAGGGCCCAGCGCACTTTTCCAAGGAGATACGATACTTCCTAAATGCAACATATCCACGATTTGTAGCCCTTCATAATCCCCACAGGTATATATAATTGCATTCTTATCAGACTCACAGTTTTCAAAATGTAGTTATTTTAACTTAGTTGTTATAACAACATAGGTTGTTACAACAACCTTGACCCTTCAGGCCTTTGACTTATCTGTAATAATGTTATTTAATACCCCGTTGTTCAAACCATCACTGTCCTTCAACTACCAATGTCAGTATAGTTTTGCCAATTGTCAACTCTCAATGTCGGTATTTTCGTCAATTATCAGTGTCAGTAGTTTAGTGAACTATCGGTGTAAGTGGTTTAGTTAACTATCAGTGTCAGTATTTTAGTCAAATATCAGCGTCAATAGTTTAGTTAAATATCAGTGTCATTAGTTTAGTCAACTACCTGTTGAAGACCCAGATCACCCGACTCGCCCTAGGGCACGAGCAGCAGTTTGAGTGGCCGGGAACAGAGTCAACTACCTGTGTCTTAGTTTAGCCAACTACCTGTGTCTTAGTTTTGTAAACTGCCAGTGTCAGTAGTATATTCAACTACCAGTGTCAGCAGTATATCCTACTACAAGTGTCAGTAGTATATTCAACTACCAGTGTCAGCAGTATATCCTACTACAAGTGTCAGTAGTATATTCAACTATCAACGTCAGTAGTGTATTCAACTATCAACGTCAGTAGTGTATTCAACTACCAGCGTCAGTAGTGTAGTCAACTACCAGCGTCAGTAGTGTAGTCAACTACCAGCGTCAGTAGTATAGTCAAGTACAGGTTTTGGTATTATAGTCAACTCTTGGTGTCGGTAGTTTTGTCCACTATAGGTGTCAGTAAATTAGTCAAATATCCATGACTACTCTGTGATACCAGATTTTAAATATTTTCAAATATGAATATTGAGACTATAAGATGTAGTATGATGAATGGTGCATTGTCGACAAAATTTCGTAAAGTGAATGGAATATATTAGTGTTGCCAGACCGCCGTTATAAGTCACATTATAGAATCAAATTATTTATAACAGTCTGGTCCCTTGAATACACAGGTCTATTGTCAGGTCCTTCCAAGCTAGTGTACATGATATTACACAACCGGCACTCATGCTAATCAAGTGGAACTGCCACCATAATTCTGGAAATTTTATATATCCGCAGAAAAGAAGCCTATACAATTTTAGTATTGTGATTTATATTACTATGTAATATTATTACATTGTGAATTATTGAAATTTATGTCTACTTCTATTTTTTAAGTTACCGTATTCATACAAGCTCACAAACTGGCTTCTCTCTCAAAATATTCCGAATGTATTTAATGTTTTTAAGTGACTTCTTGCTTCATTGTCGTGAGATCGAAGTCTTGAAGTCTAAAATTTAGGCGGGAATGTAATATTGTCTAGTCTGTATACACAAGAACGCAAAAAGTAGGAAAACTCTTGAATTTTGCAATGTTTAATAACAAATTCCCAGTTTTTAAGAGCATATTATCCGGCATGTACCCAAGAATATGCATTTCCAATTTATCTAAGGTTTCATGAGACCCTCGATCCCATAACCTTGGAATTTTTAGGATAGTAACTTTGTGTTATATAATCATACTTACAGTAATATTGAGATAGTATGTCTTCATGGAAGGTCCTCGGGTCCCTATAAATTTCAGAGACCCTCTAAAATAGGGAATCTCTGAGAATCTCCAAACTTGAAATAATATTCTAATGCAGAACAAATCGTTTGAAAGCTACCAACAACTGCAATGAGAGTGGGATTATGCGAACATTTTAAAAGTAATTACTCAAGATATATTTATATGGACTGGATAATTGAATGAGATTTGCATACTTAAAGCTAATCTTGAGACACTGGGTTCTAACTTCGATGAGTGCCACCGACAGAATTTGCGTGTCCCTATGCAGCAAATGCGCAGGTCTCCTTCTATCCCCTATTATATTGATTATTTTTATAAGCTATTTATTCAGGCCTATCCACAAGCCTCCATAGCTCCTATATACAATGCATCATTTTGCCGCACCCTTTCAGCGGCCATGGTCTGGAGTTATAGATTACCAGTTTTATCCGATGGTAATTTTAAGTAAAATCAAAACTAATATTGATAAAATATTTGGAACACCGACTCTCGTATAATGTTTAAATAACCTTCCACAAAAAGTTAAAATATTCAGAAACAACATAACATAAAATCCACCATAGAAGTAATGGAGCAAGTTCACTCTTTCTACTGTCCCGTTCCTTTTCTCTCGCTCCACCAACTTTAATCTCTTACGATTGGCAACATCTTTTCGTCCCTTGGAGCATCTCAAGTCTCCCGAATCAATCCAATTCGGCGTAATTAGCTTAATTAATTAACTTTCATCGGCGGCTTACTCACTTCGCTGCTGATTTTCGCAGATAAGAGAACTATTTCAGCGAATAGCTGCGGCTGACACAGCGCCAGGCCGCTTGAGTTTTAAAATTCACAGACACTGAGATGAAATGGAGCAAAGGGAACTAGAAATATAATTTAGAATATGGTTAAAAAGTGTTAGCATTAAAACTGATTTTATTTTCGCTACATACACAGTGAAATGTATAGAGAAAGTACTATTATGGGTTGAAAACTTATTCGCGCTTTCGGCGCTTTGAATTTATACGTTTAAGGAATCCTTGAATTCGAATGCAATGTTTAAACCAATGCTTGAGCAATGTATATACATTTATGACTATATATATATTAAGGATGATCGAAAAAAATTATTTCAAAAGTTATGAAGTGATGAAAAGTTGTGTTAGATGATCCATGTAATGTTGAAACCCAGACCGTCCGACCTACCAGAAAGGTGTAAGGTAACTGTTTGGACTGTCGGGAAGTGCCACCCAATTTAGACCGGAACCCAGTGGGGGGAGGCATCCACAGGGACCGTACCCTCCTTCCCCTACCACCAACCTCTCGGAAGGACTTTCGGACCCACATGTTTAACGTGATCGTACTCCGCATGAACACGGCGGCAGTTTTGGCAGTGGCTGGAATCGAACCCGGGCCTACCGAGTGCAACTCCAGCGCGCTAACCAATGGGCTACCGCGCCCTCCATTCATGTAATGTATAAAAATTTAGTCATGTTCACCGACATCTAGTGCCTCTCCTAGAAAACCTCAGTGATACGATTTTAAGCATTTTGCCGTTTCTTGACAAGTCCGTTTAACCGGCCTAAATTTGAACTTTCTGTAGTTCTCAGGGCATGTGTGCTTCATTTCTGACCAAAATTGTTTACAGGATCCGTTCAAGTCCCATTCGTTGCTCAATGACTTTACCACGTGAACAGTATATATGTACTCATTTTTGTTTTGCTTTGGCAATCTTTTAAACATTAACATTTTGGCACAGTCATTCTCGACTCTGACTTTCAGAATATAATATACCCGTCACTTTTTCCTATGCAAGAAATTTTAGCAGGAAACAGTCTTAGCAGCCTCAGTAACTAAATTTATGGCAATACTGCATTGAATACATTGTGAACGCTATGACCAGTTTATTGAGTTTTGTCTTCATATACCTGTTATGTATACATAGACTAGCTTGCTTCCATAGCAATTAAACTTCTTTTTAATATCAAATTAGAATACATTTATTAATAAAATATAGAAAACTATGGGTATAATTTTAAATATTTATTACAGTTCCATTGATGTGAAGTAAAACCATTGTTTTTATAAAAATATATTTTTAGTTCATAAATATATAGCCTGTCTGATAAATGTTATTAATAATTCTGTGTAAACTTATTTTAGTTTTTTCCTATACATGTTACGACAAGTTAGTTTTAACACAAGAATAGCTTGATCATGCGCTGTACTGCCTTCATGTGGCAAGGGACAACAATGTAAATTCCTCGCGAGCTTGCACTGTTTAATCACGATGTTCTTCTTTGTTCCTGGAAGTTCTCACGTGATAGCTTTCCCTATATGTATTACATTTTTCTGGATCAGGAATGCCGTATAGTTAGCTGTATTATATTTTAGACTAGGAAGATGAAGTCTCATAATTTTAATTTACCTCTAGAATATAGCGTATTATCAGCTGCCCCACCGCTTTTTTTCATCATTCATAACCAGTAGAGTATTTTCTTGGTGACCGAAAAAGTATTATATTTTGAACGTTATTAACCTTGGGTTACATAACTTTTATGAGATATCTCCGAGCACTGATTACAGTCCACAAGTTAGGCAATTCAGTAACGATGGAATGTCAGCCCATTTTCTAGGCATCCATCCCACTGGCTAGAAAATGTCATTCATGTTGGAGCCCTGTATCACTCGTTAACTTTTAGAAACTCATCGGGGATAAGGGCATCGCAAAAACCTAGCACTGCTGTTCCCTGGGTGAAGGAGCGTATGATCAAGTTAGTGACAGAGGATGCTGAAACTAATTGTGACTATGAAAAGGCATGGGTATATCTTCCAAAAATTGAAATAGAGTACGTCTATGATAAAATAAATTAAGACAACCAAAAGAATAAATGAATAAGAACAATCATCATCGTGTTTGTATGGTATAGTCTGGGCACGGGTGAAACTGTTGCCTTCTCGTGACGGGTTCTGCTAAACGTTTTTGCCAGGAAAATGTAAAAACAAGCTTAGC
>OX578146.1:0-5000 GCA_951213105.1 Amaurobius ferox
AAAGCGCGCATTGCACCGCGAGACTCTTTCGAAGCGCACTTTTCCGCAGCTCGGGATTTCGTACGAATGCCTTGCCACGACAAAGGAAACATCCGTTACGACTAAATATAGTGTATATAACAGATAAGAAGAAATGAATAAGCAATTAATAAGAAAATGCCAATTTTTTACGCGAGTAGCAACTTCCAGCTTAAGAGAGTCACATACTTACTCACATACTTCATCATACTTTTAAAAAAATTAATAATAATTATGGTAATAATAACTAAATTTAACATAATCATAACTACTATATGAAATCATGTATGAAAAGTAAGTACTGTGTTAGTACTGAATCATGCATGCAAAGTATTAGGTATATATGTATGTATGTATGTATGTATGTATGTATGTTTGTATGTATGTATGTATGTATGTATGTATGGCTCACGAGACTTAAGTTTCAATCACTGTTGTCAAAAATGTCACTTGCTTAGCTCTTATTGTCAATCATGCTTAGCTCTTATTGTCAATATTGTCATGTTGCAGTTGTAAGTTAAAGGAATACAACAGTCCTAAACCATTGTTGTTGTTGTTACTAACTAATTTTCCTGTATTTGCCTTTCTTGTTTCAACAAACAGTGCAGCTGTTATCCATTGTTATCCAGAACACAATAGACCTTATTCATTGTTACTGCTACTCCTGCTGTTGTGGATCTATCACTGGAGTTCTTGCTTGAACAATTTATCTGTATACCATTGCTATTCATAAAATTTAAAGTGGTAGTTGAAATGTTCGAGTTTATTGCAATTGTTTACAAACAAAATGATCTTTTTAGGAAAGCAAATTAGTGCTATCATAAATAGAGTGATACAATTATTAGTGGAAGAATGTAGGTGGCTAAATACTTCTGACGTGGATTTTCAGTAATGACCTTAATCTAGGTGTTGCATATAAAACATTTTGTTGAATGGCTGCTAAGCAAGAACGTAAATTGAAATTTCATTCCCTTTGTTTAAAAATGTATAATATTTAAGATAATATAATATGATAATATAATATTTAAGATAATATAATATAAGATTGTATAATATGTATATTATTACTGGAATTCGAAGGATTGACACCGCCACGAGACTTTCCATACACATTTTACTATGCATATAAGGAAAGTAAACAAAGGTACTTAAAAACGGATTGTGTGTGAGAAAGTCGAGTTGAGCCACGTGTAGAAAGTTCTTGTCATAACATATTTTCTGGAACTGCTGTTTTACTTATTGAATTCGAACAATACAAATTACGACTCTAATTAAGTTCCTTCGATACGCCCTAAATAAGTTCTTTTGCTATGCTCTGAATAAGTTCCTTCTAAACACCATACATACTGTTACAAATGTATCCTCTGCAAGACGATAAATTTCATGCAAAACATCTGAATGAAAATACATTTCACGTGTCGAAGAAATTCTCGAAACAAATCTGGCCGTCGAAGATCATAATCGAAATATGAAAAATTCGAAAGCTGATAGGCGCGAAAGATGAAAATGGCTCATTATTAAATTAACCAATAGGCCGCCAGCTGTCCACGTAATTACCAAAATGCGAAACAGCTTTTAATTAAGGAATGATTTTGATTTGAACTTTGCTATGAAGAATAAATGAGTTGAGAAATAGGAATACATTTTACAAAATCGAAGTGATCGTTTTGAAATACGCAAATTACAAATGCTAAATTGACTTTTAATGCCTTCAAATATGACTTCACTTTGCATCCGGTACAGATTAAATATAAAGTTGCATTTAATGTCACGTTATAGAAAAGTACCAGTGACGTACAGACGCGAAAACGCCTTACATAAGTTACTTCAATTCAAACCAATAGCATCTTTTCTAAATCAGCATTCTAGCGAACTCTAATAATATATTGGATTCGAGTACGAACTCACAATCCAAATAAATATGGCGTGAGTTTGACAGATGACGTCGCGTTTGTGTTTCACTTCCTTAATGTTTCACTACTTAATTACTTCCATTTGTGTTTCACTACTTAAATTAAATAACAAGGAACAGAAGCCGTCATTAGGTAGACCATCTTTATTCTACACGCACACAACAATAAGATTTACACTGTAACTACGCTCTACCTACTTCGTTCATTCCATACAATACATTACATACTATTTTGTTCGGTCGAAACAGTACAAATACTTATTCTTCTTCGTGACGTCATGTGTTGTCATGGTAACTTACAGAGATTAGAAAATTACCATATATGGCGTGTAGACTTCTCATGGTTGGCACCAAACACGTCGGAAAT
Organism: Amaurobius ferox; assembly: GCA_951213105.1. NCBI lineage: Eukaryota > Metazoa > Arthropoda > Arachnida > Araneae > Amaurobiidae > Amaurobius > Amaurobius ferox. The sequence continues at coordinate 2,298 of OX578146.1, forward strand.
ACAAAATCTTGATCCTAAGGCTCCTAATCCCCCGATAATATTTTCGATCAGCAAGAAACCGATTTGAGTGAAAATTCATCGAAAACGCGCTAAAACATACAATACCTCCAAAGCTAATTCCAATTATAAAAAGAAAATCGCAGATGTGTATCGTCCCACGTCCTCAAATACACGTATACACATTTTTCTCGTCTTTTATAAACGGCTTTTGGTGTTAAAAAGTCAAGTTCAACCAACCACGTCTAGTTTATTTTTCTATCATAATGAATTCATATCTTAATGACTTCTAACAATATAAAATGCATCTCATATAAATTATTTCGATATGTCTTAACTAAGCTACTTCAACATACCCATTATGAGCTACTTCGATTCAAATCAACATCACGTTCTGTAAATCAAAAGTCTTGCAAACTCTAATAATACTTTCGATTCCAGTACCAACTGCCAATCACTATGAAGATGACGTCAGTTGAGCCGATGACAGTTTCGATTCCGGTACCAACTCGCAATTCCTATATATAAAGATGGCGTCAAAAAAGCAGTTTTGAATTTAATAAGTAGATGCGGAGTTTCATGTAGGTTGACAATTAAATCAAAATTGTAATTTATATGTTTTGTTTTCTTATCCATTTCTTATCTTTTCTGACTGAAAACCTTTTCCGATCTCATACCAGGGTTGTGGAATCTGAGTCGATAACAGTTTGGGTGAAGTTATTAACAAAATACTAACTCGGGCTCAAAAAGACATCTAAAAATTCTAATTTTTAATAGTTTTTAGGGAATAAATTCTAAAACATAAAATGTTTCACAAGTTAAAAAAATATGAAAAGTAATGTTATTAATTTAACGAAGCATGTTTAAAGCAAAATAATTAAATATAAAATGTTAGCGGAGTAAATTTTAATTCAATGAACACTTTTTTGTGTATAAATGCAAAATAATATTTCAAAAATTATGCACGATATCACACATGAATGAAAGTACTTTTAATCAGAAACAAATTAACATCATTGTTTAGTAGTTCTTAAAATATTATAACATATAAATATATAATATACTATAATTAATAACATAATAACAGTTCATTCACAATATTATAAAAACAGATTTACACAACCTGAACAAAACCCATTCTTTTTTGTTTTATTAGGCCATGACAAATAATCAAAATATATATGCAATATATCAAGATACAAATTTTTTACATACAATTACTTACTTGACAAACACTTAAAAATATGCTATTTCACTTCTTCATCTACATCATAAACTAAAGCATCAAGATACTAAAATTACTACATGAAGCGACGCGAGACGAGAAAAATATCGTTAAAAGTTTTCAGGAAAAACAAAACAGGAAAAAATACCAGGAATTATTATCTTCGTATGACTGCAGTGGAAGAAACCGAACCATACTTTAGAAATCTCATTGTACAATCCAAGCATTAAACTGAAATTAAAAGAAACACAGAAAAGGTACATAGAACAGTACTCAATCCATGAAATAAATGCAGGGCTGGCTGCACATTCCAATGAACTAGCAATATACGCTCTTGTTAGAAAACATACAGTTCTGTCAATTATTCACCAGAAACATGCAATCTATTAAAAACATGCCATTTCAATTCTTACGTTCCAACTTAGCCTAGGTTATAAACATGCAAAATATCAAGATGCTGAAATTATTACAAGAAACTACTTACCTAAAATCAAACATTCTTCAATTCTGTGAGACGAGAAAAATATCCTGGAAGATTTTCAGCCAAAAAACCACTAGGAAGATTGCTGACATTTTATAAGCAGCATAACTCTCTAGTGATTATTTAGCTTTACGTGACTGCAGACACCGTAAACACACTTTGTAGACTCCACTGTACGACCCAGACATTAAACTGAAATCAAAAGATACGCGGAATGGGTACACAGAATAATACTCAATTCACGGAATAAATGCAGCAGGGTTGCGCATTGAAATCAACGGTGAATGAATTCAAGAATTACGCAAGAGGGGAAAAAAAAAAAAAAAAAAAAAAAGGACTACGAACGATGCATGATCCAATGACTCTGAAATTTCTGTCGACGACGAGCGCTTGCATGTTCGGACTCTCCTCTCGGTCTGCTCCTCTCGGCGTGCGCGCAAAGTCCGCAGGCGCGGACGGCCGCCCCTTTCGCTTTTCCCGGTTTCGCGCGCAGGACCGCGGAGCGGGACTGCGCGCGAAACCGGGAAAAAGGACCCCCGACCCAAGGCCGGAAGCGACCGGAGGACTTCGTGAAGCCGGTCAGCCACGAGATCTGAAATGCGGAGGAGGAGAGAAAGATGTACTAGATATATATACTATATACATACATACATACATACATACATACATACATACATACAAGATACTCACAGGCGAATCGCGCTGCCTTTGCAGTGACCCGGTCGACGAGATCTGAAATGCGAAGGAGGAGGAGGAGGAGGAGGAGGCTCTTCTCCAACGGGTAACCGCACTGGAAGGAGTGGGAAGTTGCCCTCCGATTGGAAATCAGAAGGAGGATATGTTACCGTAAGAGATATGTCAATTTCTTACAAGAACTTCGTTGGGCTGCAACGATTTTTTTACACGGAAAAAAATAGAGATTGGGAATTTCGTCAATCCTTTAGAAAATGCCGCGAACGACATCGCCAAAGTGTCGGCTACGTGGAACTGCGAGTGGTTT
>OX578146.1:10000-17500 GCA_951213105.1 Amaurobius ferox
TCTTCATCGACCCGTGAGCCGAGTGATCCACTGCTCAGAGTTGTATTTCAGTTTTTCGCTAGATCGAGATTGCTCAAGATCCGCATTTTTGCGTTACAGAATTATCATGAGAGATCGCTCCTCCCCACTACAGGGAGGGCTCGAGGACATTCATTTAACGGAAGTCGCCAGCCGAGAAGACGGATCTTCGTCTCCTAACTCCTCGAGAGTTTTACGGCATAGCGACACCGGGTCTCGGGAAACAATGAGGCGGAGAATCTCCCAACGAGCTCGGAGAAACCTCTTCAAGCCTGGCGCGTGAGCACCCCCTTTCGCCACAGTCTGCGGCGGGGACTAGGCACCTCCTGTGTCTCCCGTGACGCTTTTTTCAAATGCGTTCGAATTTTTACGCCCTCCGGATCTGGAGGACGAGTGAGAAGCCCCGATCGAGGCCTCCCGGGTTTCATAGTTTTTACTATCGGGAGCCGACTGCGCCGGTCCAACGGTAATGATCCTTCCGCAGGTTCACCTACGGAAACCTTGTTACGACTTTTACTTCCTCTAAATGATCAAGTTTGATCATCTTTCCGGCACGCCGGCGCGACCCGAAGGCCGCTCCGAGCGCCAGTCCGAAGACCTCACTAAATCATTCAATCGGTAGTAGCGACGGGCGGTGTGGACAAAGGGCAGGGACGTAATCAACACGAGCTGATGACTCATGCTTACTGGGAATTCCTCGTTCAAGGCGGACAATTACAAGCGCCTATCCCCAGCACGAAGGAGGTTCAACGGGTTACCCAATCCTGTCGGATAGGGAAAGCACACGTTGATTCCTTCAATGTAGCGCGCGTGCGGCCCCGGACATCCAAGGGCATAACAGACCTGTTATCGCTCTGTCTCGTGCGGCTAAACGCCACTTGTCCCTCTAAGAAGAACGTCCGACGGAGATGATCGGAACGTCTATTTAGTAGGCTAGAGCCTCGTTCGTTATCGGAATTAACCAGACAATTCGCACCACCAACTAAGAACGGCCATGCACCACCACCCACAGAATCAAGAAAGAGCTCTTAATCTGTCAATCCTTCCTGTGTCCGGGCCGGGTAAGTTTTCCCGTGTTGAGTCAAATTAAGCCGCAGGCTCCAATCCTGGTGGTGCCCTTCCGTCAATTCCTTTAAGTTTCAGCTTTGCAACCATACTTCCCCCGGAACCCAAAAGCTTTGGTTTCCCGGAAGCTGCCCGGCGTGTCATTTGAGGAACACAGCCGGATCGCTGGCTGGCATCGTTTATGGTTAGAACTAGGGCGGTATCTGATCGCCTTCGAACCTCTAACTTTCGTTCTTGATTAATGGAAACATTCTTGGCAAATGCTTTCGCAGTAGTTCGTCTTGCGACGGTCCAAGAATTTCACCTCTAGCGTCGCAATACGAATGCCCCCGTCTGTCCCTCTTAATCATTACCTCGAGTTCCGAAAACCAACAAAATAGAACCGAGGTCCTATTCCATTATTCCATGCACCATTATTCAGGCGTCACGCCTGCTTTGAGCACTCTAATTTTTTCAAAGTAAACTTGCCGGTCACCCAAGACAACCGGTGAAGATCATCAAGAGAAACCGGCTGGCTGTTCAGATCAGGCAGTAACCACCGGTAGGCGGACCACCCGTCTGGAACTGAGATCCAACTACGAGCTTTTTAACCGCAACAACTTTAATATACGCTATTGGAGCTGGAATTACCGCGGCTGCTGGCACCAGACTTGCCCTCCAATGGATCCTCGTTAAAGGATTTAAAGTGTACTCATTCCAATTACGGGGTCTCAAAAGAGTCCCGTATTGTTATTTTTCGTCACTACCTCCCCGTTCTGGGAGTGGGTAATTTGCGCGCCTGCTGCCTTCCTTGGATGTGGTAGCCGTTTCTCAGGCTCCCTCTCCGGAATCGAACCCTGATTCCCCGTTACCCGTTACGACCATGGTAGGCGCGTAACCTACCATCGAAAGTTGATAAGGCAGACACTTGAAAGATACGTCGCCGGGACAGGCCCGTGCGATCAGCCCAAAGTTATACAGAGTCACCACAAGATACGGACACGAGGTCCGATTGGTTTTGGTCTAATAAAAGCGCTCTTCCCCGGAGGTCGGAGCTCTGCTGCATGTATTAGCTCTAGAATTGCCACAGTTATCCAAGTAGTAAGGTACGATCCAAGGAACCATAACTGATTTAATGAGCCATTCGCGGTTTCGCCTTAATACGGCACGTACTTAGACATGCATGGCTTAATCTTTGAGACAAGCATATGACTACTGGCAGGATCAACCAGGTAGCTTCTCTTGGTAGAGAGCGTTCGAGAATCGCAAGCGACCCCGAATCACGAATCGTGGCAACGCCCCCCGAGAGGGAGGCGCGGATCCCGACCATACGAAGGGATCCCCGTTCTCAGACCACTCAACGAGTTCGAAAGTCGTAGCTTTCCGAAGCGGTTCAGCACTCACGACGTCCCCGCCGGCGTCTGCGCCGGAGGGCTTGCGTACGTGGGCATCGAGAATAATTCTGCGTAGGTAAATGTACAGAAAACCCTCGGATTTTATTACGGGTCCGTGCCTGCGTCATCGGCGCTAGGGGGCCGAGCCGCTGGCGGAAACGCCGCGACATTCTTTGCAGCGAGCGTGATGCAGGAAGACGCCTGTAAGCGCCCTCGAGGAAGCTCTCCGATCCTCCAACCCTCTCTCGCAGGCCGCCACTCGAGCGGTCCGCCTGGAGCGTCAGAGACGAGATCCGAATGCACCACAGACACGAAAAACTCGCGACTGTTGCACAGACTGAGTCTCACTCGATATCTCTGGAAGCGGGGTAGCCGTCCGCGACCTCGGATATCAAGAGCAACCGGTCTCGACTCGGTGCACGCCATCTGAACGCGCACCTCGTCTCGCCTCATCTTTTCAGACACTGCATGCTCACATATAAGGCAACGACGGACTAACCTTCCTGCTCCATTTCCTCTTCCATTCGAGATTCGGGGCTCGCCTCCTCCCTGGTGAAATGTTTCGAGTTGCGAGAGAAAAATCTGCGTTCGATCGAAATTCTCTTTTAGCCGTGGCTTTCCGCAAGACGGACTTAGTCGAAATTTCGAGAAAAAAATGTGTTTGACTCTCAAACGGACTCTGAAGAAAATCGCGGTTTTCTATTTCGGGACTTATATTTCTGAAAAAACAGGCACTTTGAAATTACGAGGGACTCCGACGAAATTTCGAGCGAAAACGGTCTTTGAATTTCAGCAGTACTTAGCCGAAAATATAGAGTTTCGAGAAAAGAGGTAGTTATAAAATATTCGTGACTTAGTCGAAATTTCGAGCAGAACGACGGTCTTTAACTTTTGCTAGGACTTTGGAAAAAATTGCGGTTTCGAATTTGGGGACTTTAAAAATTTCTCAGAACAGGTAGTTTGAAATAAAACGCGACTTTGAAGATATTTCGACCGAATCGGAACACAGAAAATTTATCGTCTTGCGCGTCTCGTTTCCGCAGAGTGGACTTAGCCGTTTTTTCGAAAAATAACGTACTTTGAAAATTTTCAAGACTCCGAAAAAAAATATTTTTTTTCAGCGCAGCCGACGCGCAGGCCTTAATATATCATGCTAAAAAAGCGATCTGGGCCATTCCGGACTTAAAAGAAATTTCGAGATTTTTTTTCGGACTTGTAAAAATTTTCGATTAGACACGGCTCGAGCTAGCTTTTTCGAAGGGCCGTGAGAGTTAAAATTATACGACAGAGCACTGTCTGAACAACTCACTTGATAAAACCCTTCCCATAGATTGATTACATTCCATTTTAGTCGATTTCGAATATTAAATATCGCGCACACGCGACGTCGAAAAGCGCGCATTGCACCGCGAGACTCTTTCGAAGCGCACTTTTCCGCAGCTCGGGATTTCGTACGAATGCCTTGCCACGACAAAGGAAACATCCGTTACGACTAAATATAGTGTATATAACAGATAAGAAGAAATGAATAAGCAATTAATAAGAAAATGCCAATTTTTTACGCGAGTAGCAACTTCCAGCTTAAGAGAGTCACATACTTACTCACATACTTCATCATACTTTTAAAAAAATTAATAATAATTATGGTAATAATAACTAAATTTAACATAATCATAACTACTATATGAAATCATGTATGAAAAGTAAGTACTGTGTTAGTACTGAATCATGCATGCAAAGTATTAGGTATATATGTATGTATGTATGTATGTATGTATGTATGTTTGTATGTATGTATGTATGTATGTATGTATGGCTCACGAGACTTAAGTTTCAATCACTGTTGTCAAAAATGTCACTTGCTTAGCTCTTATTGTCAATCATGCTTAGCTCTTATTGTCAATATTGTCATGTTGCAGTTGTAAGTTAAAGGAATACAACAGTCCTAAACCATTGTTGTTGTTGTTACTAACTAATTTTCCTGTATTTGCCTTTCTTGTTTCAACAAACAGTGCAGCTGTTATCCATTGTTATCCAGAACACAATAGACCTTATTCATTGTTACTGCTACTCCTGCTGTTGTGGATCTATCACTGGAGTTCTTGCTTGAACAATTTATCTGTATACCATTGCTATTCATAAAATTTAAAGTGGTAGTTGAAATGTTCGAGTTTATTGCAATTGTTTACAAACAAAATGATCTTTTTAGGAAAGCAAATTAGTGCTATCATAAATAGAGTGATACAATTATTAGTGGAAGAATGTAGGTGGCTAAATACTTCTGACGTGGATTTTCAGTAATGACCTTAATCTAGGTGTTGCATATAAAACATTTTGTTGAATGGCTGCTAAGCAAGAACGTAAATTGAAATTTCATTCCCTTTGTTTAAAAATGTATAATATTTAAGATAATATAATATGATAATATAATATTTAAGATAATATAATATAAGATTGTATAATATGTATATTATTACTGGAATTCGAAGGATTGACACCGCCACGAGACTTTCCATACACATTTTACTATGCATATAAGGAAAGTAAACAAAGGTACTTAAAAACGGATTGTGTGTGAGAAAGTCGAGTTGAGCCACGTGTAGAAAGTTCTTGTCATAACATATTTTCTGGAACTGCTGTTTTACTTATTGAATTCGAACAATACAAATTACGACTCTAATTAAGTTCCTTCGATACGCCCTAAATAAGTTCTTTTGCTATGCTCTGAATAAGTTCCTTCTAAACACCATACATACTGTTACAAATGTATCCTCTGCAAGACGATAAATTTCATGCAAAACATCTGAATGAAAATACATTTCACGTGTCGAAGAAATTCTCGAAACAAATCTGGCCGTCGAAGATCATAATCGAAATATGAAAAATTCGAAAGCTGATAGGCGCGAAAGATGAAAATGGCTCATTATTAAATTAACCAATAGGCCGCCAGCTGTCCACGTAATTACCAAAATGCGAAACAGCTTTTAATTAAGGAATGATTTTGATTTGAACTTTGCTATGAAGAATAAATGAGTTGAGAAATAGGAATACATTTTACAAAATCGAAGTGATCGTTTTGAAATACGCAAATTACAAATGCTAAATTGACTTTTAATGCCTTCAAATATGACTTCACTTTGCATCCGGTACAGATTAAATATAAAGTTGCATTTAATGTCACGTTATAGAAAAGTACCAGTGACGTACAGACGCGAAAACGCCTTACATAAGTTACTTCAATTCAAACCAATAGCATCTTTTCTAAATCAGCATTCTAGCGAACTCTAATAATATATTGGATTCGAGTACGAACTCACAATCCAAATAAATATGGCGTGAGTTTGACAGATGACGTCGCGTTTGTGTTTCACTTCCTTAATGTTTCACTACTTAATTACTTCCATTTGTGTTTCACTACTTAAATTAAATAACAAGGAACAGAAGCCGTCATTAGGTAGACCATCTTTATTCTACACGCACACAACAATAAGATTTACACTGTAACTACGCTCTACCTACTTCGTTCATTCCATACAATACATTACATACTATTTTGTTCGGTCGAAACAGTACAAATACTTATTCTTCTTCGTGACGTCATGTGTTGTCATGGTAACTTACAGAGATTAGAAAATTACCATATATGGCGTGTAGACTTCTCATGGTTGGCACCAAACACGTCGGAAATACAAAATCTTGATCCTAAGGCTCCTAATCCCCCGATAATATTTTCGATCAGCAAGAAACCGATTTGAGTGAAAATTCATCGAAAACGCGCTAAAACATACAATACCTCCAAAGCTAATTCCAATTATAAAAAGAAAATCGCAGATGTGTATCGTCCCACGTCCTCAAATACACGTATACACATTTTTCTCGTCTTTTATAAACGGCTTTTGGTGTTAAAAAGTCAAGTTCAACCAACCACGTCTAGTTTATTTTTCTATCATAATGAATTCATATCTTAATGACTTCTAACAATATAAAATGCATCTCATATAAATTATTTCGATATGTCTTAACTAAGCTACTTCAACATACCCATTATGAGCTACTTCGATTCAAATCAACATCACGTTCTGTAAATCAAAAGTCTTGCAAACTCTAATAATACTTTCGATTCCAGTACCAACTGCCAATCACTATGAAGATGACGTCAGTTGAGCCGATGACAGTTTCGATTCCGGTACCAACTCGCAATTCCTATATATAAAGATGGCGTCAAAAAAGCAGTTTTGAATTTAATAAGTAGATGCGGAGTTTCATGTAGGTTGACAATTAAATCAAAATTGTAATTTATATGTTTTGTTTTCTTATCCATTTCTTATCTTTTCTGACTGAAAACCTTTTCCGATCTCATACCAGGGTTGTGGAATCTGAGTCGATAACAGTTTGGGTGAAGTTATTAACAAAATACTAACTCGGGCTCAAAAAGACATCTAAAAATTCTAATTTTTAATAGTTTTTAGGGAATAAATTCTAAAACATAAAATGTTTCACAAGTTAAAAAAATATGAAAAGTAATGTTATTAATTTAACGAAGCATGTTTAAAGCAAAATAATTAAATATAAAATGTTAGCGGAGTAAATTTTAATTCAATGAACACTTTTTTGTGTATAAATGCAAAATAATATTTCAAAAATTATGCACGATATCACACATGAATGAAAGTACTTTTAATCAGAAACAAATTAACATCATTGTTTAGTAGTTCTTAAAATATTATAACATATAAATATATAATATACTATAATTAATAACATAATAACAGTTCATTCACAATATTATAAAAACAGATTTACACAACCTGAACAAAACCCATTCTTTTTTGTTTTATTAGGCCATGACAAATAATCAAAATATATATGCAATATATCAAGATACAAATTTTTTACATACAATTACTTACTTGACAAACACTTAAAAATATGCTATTTCACTTCTTCATCTACATCATAAACTAAAGCATCAAGATACTAAAATTACTACATGAAGCGACGCGAGACGAGAAAAATATCGTTAAAAGTTTTCAGGAAAAACAAA
>OX578146.1:25000-32500 GCA_951213105.1 Amaurobius ferox
AGTTTCAGCTTTGCAACCATACTTCCCCCGGAACCCAAAAGCTTTGGTTTCCCGGAAGCTGCCCGGCGTGTCATTTGAGGAACACAGCCGGATCGCTGGCTGGCATCGTTTATGGTTAGAACTAGGGCGGTATCTGATCGCCTTCGAACCTCTAACTTTCGTTCTTGATTAATGGAAACATTCTTGGCAAATGCTTTCGCAGTAGTTCGTCTTGCGACGGTCCAAGAATTTCACCTCTAGCGTCGCAATACGAATGCCCCCGTCTGTCCCTCTTAATCATTACCTCGAGTTCCGAAAACCAACAAAATAGAACCGAGGTCCTATTCCATTATTCCATGCACCATTATTCAGGCGTCACGCCTGCTTTGAGCACTCTAATTTTTTCAAAGTAAACTTGCCGGTCACCCAAGACAACCGGTGAAGATCATCAAGAGAAACCGGCTGGCTGTTCAGATCAGGCAGTAACCACCGGTAGGCGGACCACCCGTCTGGAACTGAGATCCAACTACGAGCTTTTTAACCGCAACAACTTTAATATACGCTATTGGAGCTGGAATTACCGCGGCTGCTGGCACCAGACTTGCCCTCCAATGGATCCTCGTTAAAGGATTTAAAGTGTACTCATTCCAATTACGGGGTCTCAAAAGAGTCCCGTATTGTTATTTTTCGTCACTACCTCCCCGTTCTGGGAGTGGGTAATTTGCGCGCCTGCTGCCTTCCTTGGATGTGGTAGCCGTTTCTCAGGCTCCCTCTCCGGAATCGAACCCTGATTCCCCGTTACCCGTTACGACCATGGTAGGCGCGTAACCTACCATCGAAAGTTGATAAGGCAGACACTTGAAAGATACGTCGCCGGGACAGGCCCGTGCGATCAGCCCAAAGTTATACAGAGTCACCACAAGATACGGACACGAGGTCCGATTGGTTTTGGTCTAATAAAAGCGCTCTTCCCCGGAGGTCGGAGCTCTGCTGCATGTATTAGCTCTAGAATTGCCACAGTTATCCAAGTAGTAAGGTACGATCCAAGGAACCATAACTGATTTAATGAGCCATTCGCGGTTTCGCCTTAATACGGCACGTACTTAGACATGCATGGCTTAATCTTTGAGACAAGCATATGACTACTGGCAGGATCAACCAGGTAGCTTCTCTTGGTAGAGAGCGTTCGAGAATCGCAAGCGACCCCGAATCACGAATCGTGGCAACGCCCCCCGAGAGGGAGGCGCGGATCCCGACCATACGAAGGGATCCCCGTTCTCAGACCACTCAACGAGTTCGAAAGTCGTAGCTTTCCGAAGCGGTTCAGCACTCACGACGTCCCCGCCGGCGTCTGCGCCGGAGGGCTTGCGTACGTGGGCATCGAGAATAATTCTGCGTAGGTAAATGTACAGAAAACCCTCGGATTTTATTACGGGTCCGTGCCTGCGTCATCGGCGCTAGGGGGCCGAGCCGCTGGCGGAAACGCCGCGACATTCTTTGCAGCGAGCGTGATGCAGGAAGACGCCTGTAAGCGCCCTCGAGGAAGCTCTCCGATCCTCCAACCCTCTCTCGCAGGCCGCCACTCGAGCGGTCCGCCTGGAGCGTCAGAGACGAGATCCGAATGCACCACAGACACGAAAAACTCGCGACTGTTGCACAGACTGAGTCTCACTCGATATCTCTGGAAGCGGGGTAGCCGTCCGCGACCTCGGATATCAAGAGCAACCGGTCTCGACTCGGTGCACGCCATCTGAACGCGCACCTCGTCTCGCCTCATCTTTTCAGACACTGCATGCTCACATATAAGGCAACGACGGACTAACCTTCCTGCTCCATTTCCTCTTCCATTCGAGATTCGGGGCTCGCCTCCTCCCTGGTGAAATGTTTCGAGTTGCGAGAGAAAAATCTGCGTTCGATCGAAATTCTCTTTTAGCCGTGGCTTTCCGCAAGACGGACTTAGTCGAAATTTCGAGAAAAAAATGTGTTTGACTCTCAAACGGACTCTGAAGAAAATCGCGGTTTTCTATTTCGGGACTTATATTTCTGAAAAAACAGGCACTTTGAAATTACGAGGGACTCCGACGAAATTTCGAGCGAAAACGGTCTTTGAATTTCAGCAGTACTTAGCCGAAAATATAGAGTTTCGAGAAAAGAGGTAGTTATAAAATATTCGTGACTTAGTCGAAATTTCGAGCAGAACGACGGTCTTTAACTTTTGCTAGGACTTTGGAAAAAATTGCGGTTTCGAATTTGGGGACTTTAAAAATTTCTCAGAACAGGTAGTTTGAAATAAAACGCGACTTTGAAGATATTTCGACCGAATCGGAACACAGAAAATTTATCGTCTTGCGCGTCTCGTTTCCGCAGAGTGGACTTAGCCGTTTTTTCGAAAAATAACGTACTTTGAAAATTTTCAAGACTCCGAAAAAAAATATTTTTTTTCAGCGCAGCCGACGCGCAGGCCTTAATATATCATGCTAAAAAAGCGATCTGGGCCATTCCGGACTTAAAAGAAATTTCGAGATTTTTTTTCGGACTTGTAAAAATTTTCGATTAGACACGGCTCGAGCTAGCTTTTTCGAAGGGCCGTGAGAGTTAAAATTATACGACAGAGCACTGTCTGAACAACTCACTTGATAAAACCCTTCCCATAGATTGATTACATTCCATTTTAGTCGATTTCGAATATTAAATATCGCGCACACGCGACGTCGAAAAGCGCGCATTGCACCGCGAGACTCTTTCGAAGCGCACTTTTCCGCAGCTCGGGATTTCGTACGAATGCCTTGCCACGACAAAGGAAACATCCGTTACGACTAAATATAGTGTATATAACAGATAAGAAGAAATGAATAAGCAATTAATAAGAAAATGCCAATTTTTTACGCGAGTAGCAACTTCCAGCTTAAGAGAGTCACATACTTACTCACATACTTCATCATACTTTTAAAAAAATTAATAATAATTATGGTAATAATAACTAAATTTAACATAATCATAACTACTATATGAAATCATGTATGAAAAGTAAGTACTGTGTTAGTACTGAATCATGCATGCAAAGTATTAGGTATATATGTATGTATGTATGTATGTATGTATGTATGTTTGTATGTATGTATGTATGTATGTATGTATGGCTCACGAGACTTAAGTTTCAATCACTGTTGTCAAAAATGTCACTTGCTTAGCTCTTATTGTCAATCATGCTTAGCTCTTATTGTCAATATTGTCATGTTGCAGTTGTAAGTTAAAGGAATACAACAGTCCTAAACCATTGTTGTTGTTGTTACTAACTAATTTTCCTGTATTTGCCTTTCTTGTTTCAACAAACAGTGCAGCTGTTATCCATTGTTATCCAGAACACAATAGACCTTATTCATTGTTACTGCTACTCCTGCTGTTGTGGATCTATCACTGGAGTTCTTGCTTGAACAATTTATCTGTATACCATTGCTATTCATAAAATTTAAAGTGGTAGTTGAAATGTTCGAGTTTATTGCAATTGTTTACAAACAAAATGATCTTTTTAGGAAAGCAAATTAGTGCTATCATAAATAGAGTGATACAATTATTAGTGGAAGAATGTAGGTGGCTAAATACTTCTGACGTGGATTTTCAGTAATGACCTTAATCTAGGTGTTGCATATAAAACATTTTGTTGAATGGCTGCTAAGCAAGAACGTAAATTGAAATTTCATTCCCTTTGTTTAAAAATGTATAATATTTAAGATAATATAATATGATAATATAATATTTAAGATAATATAATATAAGATTGTATAATATGTATATTATTACTGGAATTCGAAGGATTGACACCGCCACGAGACTTTCCATACACATTTTACTATGCATATAAGGAAAGTAAACAAAGGTACTTAAAAACGGATTGTGTGTGAGAAAGTCGAGTTGAGCCACGTGTAGAAAGTTCTTGTCATAACATATTTTCTGGAACTGCTGTTTTACTTATTGAATTCGAACAATACAAATTACGACTCTAATTAAGTTCCTTCGATACGCCCTAAATAAGTTCTTTTGCTATGCTCTGAATAAGTTCCTTCTAAACACCATACATACTGTTACAAATGTATCCTCTGCAAGACGATAAATTTCATGCAAAACATCTGAATGAAAATACATTTCACGTGTCGAAGAAATTCTCGAAACAAATCTGGCCGTCGAAGATCATAATCGAAATATGAAAAATTCGAAAGCTGATAGGCGCGAAAGATGAAAATGGCTCATTATTAAATTAACCAATAGGCCGCCAGCTGTCCACGTAATTACCAAAATGCGAAACAGCTTTTAATTAAGGAATGATTTTGATTTGAACTTTGCTATGAAGAATAAATGAGTTGAGAAATAGGAATACATTTTACAAAATCGAAGTGATCGTTTTGAAATACGCAAATTACAAATGCTAAATTGACTTTTAATGCCTTCAAATATGACTTCACTTTGCATCCGGTACAGATTAAATATAAAGTTGCATTTAATGTCACGTTATAGAAAAGTACCAGTGACGTACAGACGCGAAAACGCCTTACATAAGTTACTTCAATTCAAACCAATAGCATCTTTTCTAAATCAGCATTCTAGCGAACTCTAATAATATATTGGATTCGAGTACGAACTCACAATCCAAATAAATATGGCGTGAGTTTGACAGATGACGTCGCGTTTGTGTTTCACTTCCTTAATGTTTCACTACTTAATTACTTCCATTTGTGTTTCACTACTTAAATTAAATAACAAGGAACAGAAGCCGTCATTAGGTAGACCATCTTTATTCTACACGCACACAACAATAAGATTTACACTGTAACTACGCTCTACCTACTTCGTTCATTCCATACAATACATTACATACTATTTTGTTCGGTCGAAACAGTACAAATACTTATTCTTCTTCGTGACGTCATGTGTTGTCATGGTAACTTACAGAGATTAGAAAATTACCATATATGGCGTGTAGACTTCTCATGGTTGGCACCAAACACGTCGGAAATACAAAATCTTGATCCTAAGGCTCCTAATCCCCCGATAATATTTTCGATCAGCAAGAAACCGATTTGAGTGAAAATTCATCGAAAACGCGCTAAAACATACAATACCTCCAAAGCTAATTCCAATTATAAAAAGAAAATCGCAGATGTGTATCGTCCCACGTCCTCAAATACACGTATACACATTTTTCTCGTCTTTTATAAACGGCTTTTGGTGTTAAAAAGTCAAGTTCAACCAACCACGTCTAGTTTATTTTTCTATCATAATGAATTCATATCTTAATGACTTCTAACAATATAAAATGCATCTCATATAAATTATTTCGATATGTCTTAACTAAGCTACTTCAACATACCCATTATGAGCTACTTCGATTCAAATCAACATCACGTTCTGTAAATCAAAAGTCTTGCAAACTCTAATAATACTTTCGATTCCAGTACCAACTGCCAATCACTATGAAGATGACGTCAGTTGAGCCGATGACAGTTTCGATTCCGGTACCAACTCGCAATTCCTATATATAAAGATGGCGTCAAAAAAGCAGTTTTGAATTTAATAAGTAGATGCGGAGTTTCATGTAGGTTGACAATTAAATCAAAATTGTAATTTATATGTTTTGTTTTCTTATCCATTTCTTATCTTTTCTGACTGAAAACCTTTTCCGATCTCATACCAGGGTTGTGGAATCTGAGTCGATAACAGTTTGGGTGAAGTTATTAACAAAATACTAACTCGGGCTCAAAAAGACATCTAAAAATTCTAATTTTTAATAGTTTTTAGGGAATAAATTCTAAAACATAAAATGTTTCACAAGTTAAAAAAATATGAAAAGTAATGTTATTAATTTAACGAAGCATGTTTAAAGCAAAATAATTAAATATAAAATGTTAGCGGAGTAAATTTTAATTCAATGAACACTTTTTTGTGTATAAATGCAAAATAATATTTCAAAAATTATGCACGATATCACACATGAATGAAAGTACTTTTAATCAGAAACAAATTAACATCATTGTTTAGTAGTTCTTAAAATATTATAACATATAAATATATAATATACTATAATTAATAACATAATAACAGTTCATTCACAATATTATAAAAACAGATTTACACAACCTGAACAAAACCCATTCTTTTTTGTTTTATTAGGCCATGACAAATAATCAAAATATATATGCAATATATCAAGATACAAATTTTTTACATACAATTACTTACTTGACAAACACTTAAAAATATGCTATTTCACTTCTTCATCTACATCATAAACTAAAGCATCAAGATACTAAAATTACTACATGAAGCGACGCGAGACGAGAAAAATATCGTTAAAAGTTTTCAGGAAAAACAAAACAGGAAAAAATACCAGGAATTATTATCTTCGTATGACTGCAGTGGAAGAAACCGAACCATACTTTAGAAATCTCATTGTACAATCCAAGCATTAAACTGAAATTAAAAGAAACACAGAAAAGGTACATAGAACAGTACTCAATCCATGAAATAAATGCAGGGCTGGCTGCACATTCCAATGAACTAGCAATATACGCTCTTGTTAGAAAACATACAGTTCTGTCAATTATTCACCAGAAACATGCAATCTATTAAAAACATGCCATTTCAATTCTTACGTTCCAACTTAGCCTAGGTTATAAACATGCAAAATATCAAGATGCTGAAATTATTACAAGAAACTACTTACCTAAAATCAAACATTCTTCAATTCTGTGAGACGAGAAAAATATCCTGGAAGATTTTCAGCCAAAAAACCACTAGGAAGATTGCTGACATTTTATAAGCAGCATAACTCTCTAGTGATTATTTAGCTTTACGTGACTGCAGACACCGTAAACACACTTTGTAGACTCCACTGTACGACCCAGACATTAAACTGAAATCAAAAGATACGCGGAATGGGTACACAGAATAATACTCAATTCACGGAATAAATGCAGCAGGGTTGCGCATTGAAATCAACGGTGAATGAATTCAAGAATTACGCAAGAGGGGAAAAAAAAAAAAAAAAAAAAAAAGGACTACGAACGATGCATGATCCAATGACTCTGAAATTTCTGTCGACGACGAGCGCTTGCATGTTCGGACTCTCCTCTCGGTCTGCTCCTCTCGGCGTGCGCGCAAAGTCCGCAGGCGCGGACGGCCGCCCCTTTCGCTTTTCCCGGTTTCGCGCGCAGGACCGCGGAGCGGGACTGCGCGCGAAACCGGGAAAAAGGACCCCCGACCCAAGGCCGGAAGCGACCGGAGGACTTCGTGAAGCCGGTCAGCCACGAGATCTGAAATGCGGAGGAGGAGAGAAAGATGTACTAGATATATATACTATATACATACATACATACATACATACATACATACATACATACAAGATACTCACAGGCGAATCGCGCTGCCTTTGCAGTGACCCGGTCGACGAGATCTGAAATGCGAAGGAGGAGGAGGAGGAGGAGGAGGCTCTTCTCCAACGGGTAACCGCACTGGAAGGAGTGGGAA